>BLKR01004582.1:0-103838 GCA_011170035.1 Teleogryllus occipitalis | reverse complement strand
TAAATAACCAATTGAAAGTCTATTCCAGTACTAGACAGCAAATGGCAAATTTAGAAGCCCTTTGAGCAGATATGATTCATCTCTAGTTTCACTGCAAATCCACTTCCAATACATTAATTTGGGGGTTACAATTTAGGCCAAAGGAGGCAGTCCTATGTTGATGACTCACAGCATCGTTACTACAAGTAGAAAGTTCTAATATTTCAAGACAAGTACGATAATCTTATTCAGCGAAATTAATCGAATCGTGAATTATTCAAAATAGACTCATTACTCAAATAAGAAAACTGTCTATACACAATAATAAATTTAGAGCTGCTTCTCTGAGGTAGTGGGTGTTGATAGCTTGGATGAGAGGTCGATTGTTGTTATGAACACAGTTGATAGTACCACGGCTATTAGAGAGCTTCCTTTGGTGAAGATAACTCGATCGCATTTGTTGGACATAATGCGACAGAGAGCACTTGGGTGTCGAAAACATGAAGATGGATTCGGTTATGAATATGGGACCTTCTTTGAATATAACAGTTTCATAAAATACAGAAAGTAAGTAGTATTTTAGTACCACTATTTTCCTCATTACTCCCCGTTCAGAAGTGCACACAACAGGTTGCAATTCACCAAATAGCCTCTTACTTATTCTCCATTTTTAATATATCTGGCATTGAATTCATTGTATAATTATGCAGTGTATTAAGGAGCATACGGATGAGTGTTTTCGCGTTCGACGTTCGTCATGAGTTTTATGAGTGTGCGTCATGAGTGTTAACAAACGTTTCGTCATAAGATGATCTTCTCCACACATTATCAGTTCAGGTATTCCGCATCTATGTTATCTCCAACACTATCCAACCCATACTCGCAGACATTCCATCATTTACATCTACTAACATTACTAACTTCGCAGACGATACAGCACTATTTGTCTCAAGTTACTCATTAAATATCCTCCTATCACAAACGCAAAACCACCTAAATAAAAGAGAAACCTGCGCTAACATCTAGGAAAGTTAGCTTAACCCTGAGAAAACTATATTAAAAATCTTCCCACAGAAAATTTACTTTCCGTCTTTCTTTAGTATTAACTAACTCCCCCCTCACATACACCCCACTATCACAACGCATACAATTCCTAGACCTTCACCTAGGTACAAAAATAACCTGGAAAACTCACATAGATGCCAAAGTTAAGCAAGCTAAGACACACTAATTCAACTCCAGCCCCTTATCAACAAACAGAAATCCATCTCAAATACAAACTAGATATTCATCTATAAACATATAATAAAACACTAATGATCTACACACGTCTAATATGGGAAAATGCAACCCCCATCAATAAACTTTAAATAATTCAGTCATACTATTACAAATGTCCTCTGGTTCATAAACAACAAACGCCATACTCAAATATCAATACCTATATAAAACCTGTCCTATACCTGCAGTATCCCGTTTCAAACAAACCAAAGAAACCAACACACACACGAATAAAAAATTAACATCCATTTTAATCCATTCGAAAAACATTAACCAATCAAAATTCATAACCCAAAGCTCTCACTAGAGAGTTGTCTTCAATTATTGATCAAGTAAGCTTATTGTTATTTATTATATTTATATTTATTATGATTATTAACTAGGATAAGCCTGAAAGAAATCTATAAAGTGAGTAACTGAGCGATGTATTCGATGAATGTGTTACAACCGAGGTGTATGATCAAGTTGGCAGTGGCGCGGTGATGGTGCAGTGGTTACGGCGACGGCATTTCCTTCCCGACGCCAAGGCCGAGGCCGCTTCCTTCTTTCCTCATGCGCGCGGTGGCGTCGCCGGCTGTCAGGTCCAGCGCCTCCGGGAGCGCGAGATTGGTTCATTCCTTACTTTGTTTGAGGGCGCGTCAACTACCGAGGTAGTCATTCCCGTTAGTGTAGTGCATGTTTCTTTTTGGAAGGGGGTGTGTTCCTCCTCTGCCTGGTCCAGTGGCGACCTACACGTCAGCTGGAGGGATGAACGGATGGAGGGATGAAGGGATGGACGGATAGAGGGATGGACGGATAGAGGGATGGATGGATAGAGGGATGGACGGATGGAGGGATGGAGCGATGGACGGATGGAGGGATGGACGGAGGGATAGAAGGATAGAGGGATAGACGGATAGAGGGATGGACAGATGGAGGAATGGACGGATAGAAGGATGGACGGACGGAGGGATGGACGGATGGAGGGATGGACGGATGGAGGTATGGACGGATCGACGGACCGAGGGATGGACGGATGGCAGGATGGACGGACGGACGGATGGATGGATGGATGGATGGATGGAGGGATGAAGAGATGGACGGATGGAGTGATGGACGGATTGAGGATGAAGGAATGGAGGGAGGGAGTGATGGACGGATGGAGGGATGGACGGAGGGATAGAAGGATAGAGGGATAGACGGATAGAGGGATGGACAGATGGAGGAATGGATGGATAGAGGGATGGACGGACGGAGGGATGGACGGATGGAGGTATGGACGGATCGACGGATCGAGGGATGGAGGGATGGACGGATGGCAGGATGGACGGATGGAGGGATGAAGAGATGGAGGGATGGAGTGATGGACGGATTGAGGATGAAGGAATGGAGGGAGGGAGTGATGGACGGATAGGTGGATGAAGGAATGAACGGATAGAGGGATGGACGGATAGAAGTATTACGCTCAACTTGGTCAGATTAGAAAGTTTTCAGCTCAAACGAGGGAAACACATCAGGATTAAGATCTAGTTGCACTGAGAATCATTCAGACATTTTAATATAGAGGAAACCTTACATGAAGCCGCTGTCAGGTTTTTTAAAATCATCTGAAAAATTGCTGCACATTTTTTCTTTATTTTTTTGCTCAAATAGAGTAAATGCTGTTAAAAATATGGCATGGAATTTTCTTGAGGTTTGGGCAATAAAAGAAACATTTAAATTGCCAACGTTTAGGTTTTTATGAAGCCTTCATCAAGGTTACAAAAAGATTTTTCTTATTCACATGTACAATAAATTGGTTTCTCATCTAATATTAGTCTATTTTGAATAAATATGTATAAATACTTTGTATAATTACATATCACTTTTACTCTGGTATTTAAAGTGAACATATGGTATGCTATAGTTAGTATTTTCATTGCATGTTTTCATTACAATTTGTTACACTAAAAACAAAAAAATCATCTTTATTTAAGGAAAATTGGCAGCCCCGAGGTAGAGATGCGTCATCGAAGTCAAAACATTGATGTTTCTAAACATCATTATTCAATGAAGTATCGATGTTAATAAAACATCGCCCCAAAGCCATTGATGTTTTTAAGCATCGTCGTTTTAAACCTTTACCATATTTTTTAGTTACCATTATCATTCATGGGGGAGGTAATTTGACGGTGGTCGCATTTACGAATTTTTAATTAAGATTTAACTGACTAAATCAAATAAAAAATGATCAGAACCATTTACAAATGTTTTATAATCTGATTCTATAATTGAAAAATAATATTGACTACATTTATCGACGAAATCTCTATTTTAATTATGTATTAGTCCCGTGAGTGTAGTGAATGTTTTCCTGCCGTTTGTTACGCCATTTTTTTTAGGGAACTGCTCCGGTATTCGCCTGGTGTTCATCGGAGAAAGCATGGAAAACTACTGATCAGAGCAGCCAGCCGCTAGAATTCTGCTCCAGACAGGGGCTGAATTCGACCAAGCTCTCTATTGTCGACAATTCTGCCAGATCTGGTATTCGAACCCTATAACCTCCCAGTCAGAGTCACTGCAGTGATATCAAATGATACCCTGAGCACCTTTGGCCCTTCCTCCCGGCTGGAACGTTGCCTCGTTGGCAGAGATAATTGTAGCGAGACATTTCCCGTCCATCTCTCCATCCGTTCATCCCTCCATCCGTCCATCTGCCCATTCGTCCATCCCTTCATCATCCCTTCATCTATCCATCCCTCCATCTAACCATCCGTTCGTTCAACCATCCATCAACATCTCGAGTGGGGGCTACAAAACTGCATGTATCTCCTAGAAATCTCCATCAAGCTGTGCCATCAAATATCATTAGTAAACGAAGTCGTAGGCTTCCGCGGCCAGAGTCATGTGAATGATCTTGGCTGTCCGGGTGACGTCGTGTCGAAGGCTGTGTTGCCAACGTTTCGTCCATCGTTTTCGTGGTCTTCCTCAGGGCTGGTCTGCCTGCGCAGACCAGCAGACCAGCCCTGAGGAAGACCACGAAAAAGATGGTCAAAACGTTGGCATCACAGCCTTCGACGCGGCGTCACCCAGACAGCCAAGATCATTCATCATTAGTAAACCTCTATCATGTGTGTGCGAAGCTCTACCTCAAAAGAACCTTAAACGAGTACGTCCGTAAATTCGAGACTGTACTGCTGAAGTGTGTAAATACTTTACCTCCCTGTTACTACTGCGGAGGAAAAGTAAAAACCAGTCTGGACCCAAGGCGTTCGCGGGTGCGACGGGGCCTCGGGGACAGCGGCGGCCGCGGTCGGGTGTCGAAGCGGAGTCCTCAGGAAGCGAGCGGGGCCGCGGGCGGCGGGCGGCCCTGGGTTCGAGCCCGGATGTCCGAGGGAGTGGAGCTTCCGGTGTCGCCATTAAAGCGGAGGTGCCGCGCGGGGCGGCCTTAGGCTGATTTATGGAGCGAGCCGCAGAGGAGAACGAGTTCGCCAAGCCTTCCGCACGCAGATTCTTTTTTTTGGTTCATTTTGCAGTATTTAATGTAATGGGCCAATCCACGGTCGAAGCTGTTACGAGTATGTGCAGTACGTGGGCCAACTCAAGCGAGTGAATTTTCGTGTTTTCGACCAATTTGAATTTAGCTCAGATCCAGCATTGCCTCTGTATATGGAGTGACTCTGACGGGCAGGTCCTAGGGTTCGAGTACCGATGGGTGCGGTAGCAGATTTTCGATACTAGCTACATGGCTAGGTCGAATTCAGTCGCTGTCTGGAGGAGAATTCTAGCGGCCGGCTGCTCTGATCGGTAGTTTTCGGTGACTTCTCCGATCAATACCAGTCGAATGCCGGAGCAGTACCCTACCAAACGGGCCACGGACCGCGCGCGATCTGTTCTTCCTCTTCCTTGTCCTATCCTTTCCCCTTAACACACACACACACACTTACACTAACATGCACTACACTACCACATATTCCGGGAGACCGGTCGGGAGCTTAGAGCTTGTCCCGGCTGGGGCGGTGCCCAGCTGGTGGGAGTGTCCTGGTTAGGGGGAAACCCCATTAGCCGACGGTAAGTCGGCGCCGGATCTCGCCATCCAGTGGGGGAAGATTACCGCCATCTCCCGAGAGAAAAAAACATGCACTACACTAGCGGGACTAATTACCAAAGCAGTTGACGCGCCCGGAAACACGAAAAAATCAATCAATCAATCGAATTCAGCTGCTGTCTAGAACAGAATTCTAGCAGCCGGTTGTTCTGATCGATAGTTTTCTGTGGTTTCTCCGATCAATGCCAGGCGAATCCAGAGTAGTACCTTAACAACTGGGCTATGAACCGCGAGCGACCGCTTGTTCCTCTTCTTTGTCCTTGTCCTTTGCTAACCTCTTACGAACACACACACTTTCAAGCACTATATTACCACACATATCGGGAGACCAGTCGGGAGCTTAGAGCTTGGCCCAAGTGCGACGTTGCCCGACTTTGAGAAGTTACCTTTAGGGGAAATTCCCGGAAACCGACGTGCAAAGTAGGCGTCGGATCTAACCAACCAGCGGGGAAGGAACACCGTCAACTCTCGCGCAAAAACAGTCACTACACTAACGGGACTATTGACCATTGCAGTTGGCGTACCCGGAAAAATGAATCAAACAATCATATATCCGGGCGCATCAACTAGTATGATCATTAGTCCCGTGAGTGTATTGCAAGTTACACCCGGCAAGTGGCGATTTTTCTCCCTGCTGGAACGTGAGATTCTGTCGACCGACTACACGCCAGCTTGTGAGTTTTTCCCTTCTAGATATCTCCCTCAGCAGGGCACCTTCCCATCCGCGAGAAGCCTCAAGCTCCCGACATGCTACGTGGTAGTGTAGTGTATGTAAGTGTGAGTGCGAGGAAGGAGAGATTAAGGGCAAAGAAGAGGAAGGCAAGATCACGCGCGGACCGTGACCGCTTTCTTAGTGTATTGGTCTGGCATTCAGTTGGTATTCATCGAAGAATCACGAAAAATTACTGAACATAGCAGCCGATAGCTAGAATTATCTTCCAGACAGCTGTTGCATTCGACTAAGCCATTTAGCAAGTGTCTAACCTTCCTGTTAGAGAAGTTCTAGCGGCAACGGTTGTTGCTGATTCATCTCTGCTAGAAGGGGTGAAAAGATTCGGTCCGATGTGGCACGTGAATGAATCCTTAACCCTCGTTCTCACCGTATGTTATATCGCAGAGGGCCCGAGAAAGGCTCACCCTAAATGCGAGAAACCAGTATGTACGCAGCTTTTGGTGAAGTAATATTGTTTGGGAAAAGATCAAGCAAATAGAAATGGATGTCATAATTAAATTCCAAAGATTTTATTTTAACTATAAAAGAATAATGCTAATAAATAAGTAGATAATGGGAAAACTTATGAACTAATTCTATTTTATCTGCACGGTGGTAACACGTCATATAAAAACGTCATCATGGACTATTCCATATCTCTGGGAAAAGACAATGAACTGATTAAGAAAAATATTTCATGTCGTAATATCATACAGCTGATTAGTCGCATGCTCAACACCTTTCACAACATCCGCCCAAAAGATCGACCTTATCATTGGGGAGCAATTTGTTCTTATATCTTGCATTGAATGCATTACATTGAATAGGGAGGAGAAAACGCCCCCTTCTAGCACATTGGGATTCAGATCTCGTTTTAGTTTCATTCTCTAATTGGCAATGTAGACAAATCCGTAGACAATTTGAGACCTCTAAGGAGGAAAATTTTCTTTCGAGAAAATAATTTCCAAACTTTGATACACACTTTGAAAATCACTTTCACACACTTTGATAATCTCACGAACTCACAAGTACTTTCTAATGTTAAATTTGATATTAACACAAAAAGTCAAAAATATCACATTTAGGTGGATAACATAATGGTTACCAAAGTAATATATTGTTTAATGTAAAGCTTCATGCATAACGTTAAAGATTTAAGTATTTTGCAAAAAACTAGTGATCTACATGTGCAAAAATTCCGCTTACAAAATCTGCAATATATGCTGAGTTAAAATAACTCACTTTCCGATTTGGGGTTATTAAGTCGTATAAAAGGTTTGTCAGGGGTATTATTTCATATATCCTGGAAAATTTACTAATAAAGCCCTCACAAGTATATTTTCGATTTTTATTTCAGTAATTAATAACACGTTTCTATTTTTTATATTCACGATCCATATCTTTAATTACTCCGCAAGAAATTTCTTATTTAAATTTTAAAAAATTAACAAATTCACTAAATTTGACCTCCATTTGACCTCCATCCCACATGGCCTGGAAATTGCGTTCCACAAACGTTCTTCGGGCTGTAACCTAGACAGGCCGTTCGATAATACGCCAATGGTTGCAGAAAACGGGCTCAAGGATTGTCAGTTACTTTTCTTGTGCTACCTTCATTTCTTAATTAGCAATTCACTTTCTTCTAGATGTAATTAAACTGAATTTACTTCCAAAACTGCCTTTCAGAAACTTAGTTTACTATCTTTAATCATAAACTAAACACGTTAACTTGTCTTCAATTATATCGTTTTCACTTAATGTTATTTTATGTAACCATTGTTTGAATATCTTTCTTTTTTCAACCGTGTTGAAGAATAACAGTATTATGTATGAAATGTAATGGAATAGCGTGCTAAAAACAAAGAAAAACGTTGTACAAAATAGAAACAACCAATCAACAATGCGTAATTATGAAAAATATATATGATTATTATGTCCATTCTTAAGAACTGCCTCGTGGGTCTTTAGTACCTCATTTTTTTTGATTTGCACTAGTATTAATCAGTAAGCTCTGTGTAAGCTCTAGTGAGATCACTGGTATCAGTTTAATGCAAACTCCATGTCGTTGTTTAGCTACCCTACTGATGCTTGACCGAGGCAACAAAAAAAATTTGTACCACTCTGTTTGACTTCGTTGGAACTAATAGTAAGTATATTAAAAAGTGGTATCATAGAAACATGTATTATTAGTAATAACAAAAATTAGTAGAATATAAAAAATTCAAAATTTCTACAACATGAAACGGAATGTAACAGGTGTTGAAACGAGGCAATATTTCTCGAGCACAAAACTGTGAGACGCACGGACTAAAAATAAGCGAGCACAGTGAAACCTCTCGACGAGACCACCTCTTTACGAAGACCACCCCTCTTCGAGACCAGTTTTCTATGGAATGGAATAATTATTCCATAAATCAAATTTTGATTCGCAGGATTTTCGACACTAGCTTTTCAGCTAGGTCGAGTTCATTCATTGTCTGGATGAGAATTCTAGAGGCCGGCTGCTCTGATCGGTAGTTTCCCGTGGTTTCTCCGATCAACACCGGGCGAATGCCGGAGCAGTACCCTACCAAACGGGCCACGGGCCGCGCGCGATCTGTCCTTCCCCTTCCTTGTCCTATCCTCTCCCCTTACACACTCACACTAGCATGCACTACACTACCACATATTCCGGGAGACCGGTCGGGAGCTTAGAGCTTGTCCCTGCTTGGGCGGTGCCCCGCTGGTGGGAGAGTCCTGGTTAGGGGGAAACCCCACTAGCCGACGGTAGGTCGGCGCCGGATCTCACCATCCAGCGGGGGAAGATCACCACCATCTCACAATGAAATCATGCACTACACTTACGGGACTAATGACGTTGCTGTTGACGTGTTTGGAATCACTTACTAACCAACCAACGAATGAATTTTTGTCGTAATGTAACAACGCATTTCCTTTAAGACGACCAGAAAACCTCGCACTGAAATAGTAAACCTGAGTATTAACTTTCTATTTATTGTCTGTCATATTAATATTAAAAAAATCCTTTTATTATGAACTTAAATCTCACTGTCTATAATAAATGGAACTTTTTGTTCAAATAAACCCAAGTGTTCGGGTACTACTGTAAGCGAAGGCGTTTCCGGTGTCTTGCAGATAAGCAACAGTGATCGGGCGCAAGAGATTTCACGATAATTCCGAAGGGGGGGGACCTTCTAGGAAATGTAGAGAAACTATCGCGTTATAATGTTGAAAGGTAATTTCACAGAAGCAAAACAATTCTCCTCGATTACGATAACCACCATGGTTTATTCCAAACTCCCAAATTCATCGCGAGCTCAATATATTGCCACTAAACGAATACATAAGTAAAATAGCCGACCATTTCTTTAAAAATCTTTACTCTTCACCCTGTTCCACAATATTTAATCTGGGTCGTCGTGCTTCATGGCCCCGTATTAAATCAAGGTTCCCCAAGGATAGACTCAGACCACCGTAACTTGTTTTCTACACCTTTCCTAGCGCTACCCTAACTTCCAACATGACACCTCAGACAAAACCTTAAAGCCTGAACACCCTTCAAAAATAGATCATGTTCACGAGTAGGAAAGAATACTCCTTGCTATGGATGGCCATATCCAAAATGTTATAGGTATATGTACAATTATCAAAATCCTCAAGAGACAGAAATGTCGAACGAGAAGAAATAAATTAAAAAAAAAAATCGATGACGATAATCAGGAGAGCACCTAATGTCAATAACCTTTTTACCTGAACAATTCTTAAAGTACACTTTACTAATCGTCCGTATCTCTGAAGAGACGTTCAGAAATAATAAGCAGAGTGGCAAATTTAAACGCGAAAAAAAACCCACTATGAAGAGTTCTTAACGACCATAAATGAAATATTTGCAGGCATGTTAACGGGGCTTGGTCAGAAGAAGGCAAACAACTTGTTGTAAAATTCTTTTGACAAGCCCCGTTAACCTGCCTGCAAATAGAAAAAATAACACTGTATTTATTTATTTGTTCCCTTCAATTTTTTTACTATTGTTTTCCTGTCAGTCCCATCACCGGGCCCGTTCAGTTGCGGGGCCCCGAGCGACCGCACGGTCTCGCCAGGCCCAGCGCCGGCAGTGGGAGGGGCGCAACCCGCAGGCACGCGCCGCCTCGCGGATAATCGCCACGAAACGCGACTTGACTCGCTTCGCCTCGCACGCGCGTTTATCGCGCGGATAAGACGTCCACGCGTCGCGCGTTCCCATTGTCTTCTCATTGTCTGCGAAGCACTATCTCGGCACCTTCCGTTGCACATGTGCACGTTCCTCGTGCCATTGTACCCCTCGCGATCGGTAATCGATTCACTGACCGGCTGAGGGCGTTCGCGACATTCCCTGATGTCACTGCAGTGTCCTAGGGTTCGAGTCCCGATGGTGGCGGGATTTTCGACGCAAGCTAGATAGATCGGTCGGATTTCAGCTGCTACCTGCAGGAGAATTTTAGCGGCTGGCTGCTCTGATCGGTACTTCCCCGTGGTTCCTCCGATTAACACGAGTCGACTTGTAGGTCAGGGCTGGATCTATCCGCCCAGAAGGGGAAGAAAACCGCAAGCTCTTGTGATAAAACTGAAATGTACGACACTTAAAGGAATAATAACCATAGCTGATGACGCGTCCGGAAACACGAAATAATTAATTCACTAAAGCAAAATTATGCTTATTAATTATTCCTAACAACGTTATTCATTGCTTTCTTAGTTATTACTAATACAATTATTCTTAGCATATTCAAAATACTTCTTTAAAAAATATTTGGATTTGACTTTCACTTATCAAATCAAAACTTAAAAATGTTGCGTGAAAAACGTTTCGCGACACAATAAGGCCGTATCATCAGGTTGTATCAGACATAAACAAAAATATTCATAGGAAAAAGACACACACTTACCAACTGAAAACAGTCAAGAAAAAGAAAGAATATACAGTGAGATGTCGATTATCCGAACTAATTGGGACCAGGCACAATTTGGACATTCGATGATTCGTATAACCGAACATAAAAATGGATGTATAAGTAAATAAAGGGTTCACAAAATGGATTTGGATAGGTTTTGTCAAAGTTCACTGAAGTCAGATGGTTGACTGAAGTACAGTATCTCGTTAATATTTTATCACTCAATCACATCCGGGATGAATTTAAATGTTTAGTATTACAAAGGAAAATCAATTCGTATAGTATACGGTACCTCATACAAAAAATAATTATTTAAAGAAAATATGAGTTCGCATATTTCACGTTTCGAATGTTTGACGTTCGGGTAATCGAAGTCCCACTGTACTCAAATAAGAGCCATTTGGAAAGGATGACATACCATCTCCTGCCCACCCTCTTCCCACACATCTAGAAATAATGTCAGTTACTGACTGCTCTGATTAGTTCACTTTCCCTGATTGCTTGTAAGTGAATGGCGAAGCAGCACCCTAAAAAAACTAAATAAAACAGAAAAAACTAAAAGTCGTATGAGAGAATGTTGTAATAATGTTTTGTTCGAATAATTTGAGTTAAAATTCAGAGGAATTTCCGACAATTATGTAGCAACGCAACTAGCAATTCCACCGACTTTATGATAATGATAATAAATGGTAGAAGTCAATGAAGTATGCGAATATAATAAAAAGGCATTAGTGCCGCAATTCTAATATAATTATGTAATTTGTTTCCTAACATCTCAAAATAATATAATGATAATGATGAAATTACTCATGAAAATTAACAACCTATTTTCAATTAATATTAGTTCTAATCTGTAATCACTATCACTTTCTCGTATATGTAATATAGAGAAAGCCATGTAGTGCTGCAAAACATCGGTGCCGAGATTTTGACAGAAACTCACGTGAAAGTGAATATACTCTTGCCATGTAATTGCGAATACACACACATACAAGTGATGATATCAATTAATTATACATGAATATCTACAGAAAATCATGGAAATAATATTTTTCTTACATATTAAGATTACAAAATACATCAGAGTCTAACCGATTTTTTCAGTAGTTTTGGCGGTAAGTAGTGTGTCCAAAATTTGAATTCACTATTCTTGATTTTATTTTCGTTCGTGATATCTAAAAAACCTGGTTTCTTTTGAAAGCTCAGCAAAGTTCCTGAGTGTTACGAAACCCATATAGTAATTTTTGAAATCGTGTTGGTTTTGTGCGCAGGATGTTTTGCGAAATCTCCGAAATTCTAGGTCTGCAGACCGGATGCTTGGCATTAAGAAACATTTTTTCAGAGAACAACCTTGATCAGAAATTCCCAGTTAACGAATATTGGTATTTCAAGGTCAGAGAGCTAGATTATTTGTCGATAGTATGAATTTCAGCGATAATCGTTTAGAGACGGGGATTTTGGAATGCTTATTGTAAAATGAATTTGAAGAGGAAATTGTTGACTCAAGAGCAAATCCTGTGTTTGCTAATTTCAAAGTTTCGAAAGAAGATATAGATAAAGAGAAGATTAGCAATTATGAAATTTATGGAATTCTTTTAATGCAAGTGAATATGTTTTCTCTCACATTTAATCTTATATAATAAATCTACAAATTTTGCAAATTGGAAATGTAGTAACACTAAAGAATTTTAAAAAAGTGTAAAAGACGTTACAGGCAGACAATTTACATCTAATCACGTAATGTAATATTGGTATCTGCTTACTATTTCTTCCGTTCGTTTTTGATTTGTGTCGTGTTTCTTATTTATGTGATGTTGGATGTTAATCTGTCCACTTTGGTGTTGTATCATATCTGTTCAATTTCATGTTGTCCGTTTCTAATATTTTCTTTCTTTTCTAGGGCCTTTATCCAGCCAACAGCCGGTTACCCTTTACGTCTCGATGGGACGCATATTCGACCATACACTAGACCAACACACTTGCGGGCTCCTCTGATCTGGGGTCAGAAGAACGCGAGGCCCTCCGCGACAACACACACACACACACACACACACACACACAAAGTCAAGGGACAAACAACCATGCCCAAGGCGGGACTCGAACCCGCGACCCTTCGGCCCGAAGCGCTGAGTCGGTACTCGCTCTTAGCCACCTCGGCCATCCAGGTCGGCTAATATTGCCTAAAAATGTAAAAATTCCTCCCCTTTTGTTCATTCCTGCTTGTTTGATTTGTAGACATTTTGAGTTTTTGACATTTTTGCAGTGGACGTTATTGTGGTCATTACGTTTATTGGACATTAAGCAGTAGACGTTATAGTGCTGACATTTTTGCTGTAGAATTTGTGTCAACTGGACATTGTCCTATCGACCGATTGACCTGGAACCCTCCAGACATTCATTATGCTAGCTGAGCTATATAACTGTCAAGTTCAGCAATAGGTAAGATGAGATGTGATATAGAGATAGATAATGTCGAAAATTCACCAGAGCCTAGACTCTAATCTTAGGTATTCCCGGACAGAAACGCTGCAGTGTCAACGTTTATTACCACTGTCCCATCTCAACCGGTGGCGTTGAGACGTATAGCCCGTGAAAAAAATTAAGTAATGTTTCGCCAAGACCGAATGTAATATATCGGCTAAGGTAGCTCAGAGCATCAATTGATGCCATTGCAGCGCCTCTGAGAGAGGTCCAATGGTTCGAGTCCCGATGGTGGCGTAATTTTGATCTAGCTACATTGTTCGGTAGTTTTCCGTGGTTTCTCCGATCAACGCGAGGTGAATGCCTGAGAAGAACCTTTACACACACACACATGCACTACACAACCACACATGTTGGGAAACCAGTCTGGAGCTTAAAACTTGTCGCGGCTGGGGTGGTGCACTCTGATGGGATATACAAGGTTGGGAAAAAGCCCGCAAGCTAACGGGCAAGTCGGCGCTGGATCTCGCCATCCAGCGGGAAAAGATCGCTGATACCTCCCGCAATAAAATCACGCAGTACACCCCCGAGGCTAATGACCTTAGCAATTGACGTGCCGGAAACACTAATTAATCTATCAACCAATGAGCCGCATGTAATACCGCACGAAGCATGCAACCGGGAGCGGTAGCTCAGTGCATCAATTGATGTCACTGCAGCACCTCTGACCAGGAGGTCCTAGGACTGCGGCAGGATTTTCGACACTAATAGCTTGTCAGCGGGGTCGATTTCAATCCCTGTCTGGAGGAGACGTCTAGCGGCCAGCTGCTCTGATCGGTAGTATTCCGTGGTTTCTCCGATCAACACCAGGCGAATGCCGGAGCAGTACCCTACCAAACGGGCCACGGACCGCGCGCGATCTGTCCTTCCTCTTCCTTGTCCTATCCTCTCACGCACACTCACTTACACTAACATTTACTACACTACCACGTATTCCGGGAGACCGGTCGGGAGCTTAGAGCTTGTCCCGGCTGGTGCGGTGCCCCGCTGGTGGGAGAGTCCCGTTAGGGGAAACCCCACCAGGCTGACGGATCTTGCCATCTAGCGGGGAAGATCACCGCCATCTCCCGAGAAAAAACATGCACTACACTAACGGGACTAATGACCAAAGCAGTTGACGTGCCCGGAAACACGAAAAAAATCAATCAATCAAACGAAGCGTGCATAAGACAGCCACAATATTTGAAGCTCCCCTTCGCGCTCAGCGCCGCCAAGCAACGCGACGCAGCGCGCTGGTGCCGGTGCCGAGGCCCGCCTCAAGGCGCAGGAGCCCCGAGACTGGGCTTCCACCTCTGCCGAGCAAATCGCGTAATGACAGTTATTACGGCTGATGTCATTACGGCGGCCTGCCGAGCACGGCCACTTTTCGAAGTTCAAGGGCGCAATGGCGGGGAGCGAAAATGCAACCTCACTAATTCCGCACTGTGCAGGAGCGGCAAAATGCATCCGCTGTTGTTTTGCTGTTCTATTTTGGAAGGTGTTTTATTGTAATAATAATAGTAATAATAATAATTTATTGTTATTAATGCATTTCGGCTCTATGAATTTGATTTTATACTCAATCTGACGTTTTGGGGGAGTGACAGATTTATTTACTGTCCTGAAACAACGTTATTCTCTTTCAGGATCCCTAGGAGATAGATGGACTGCATTTGAAATGAAGGTTACAACTTCTAAACAAGAGTAAATAACACTGCCTTATGCCGCTTTCATGCCGAATTTCAATTTCTGAGGAAGGACATTTTTTGTACCGAGGTTACATCACTTAAAATAACCATATTAAATTGTGTACCGAGGTTACATCTCTTAAAATAATAATATTAAATTGAAGGAAAATGATTTTTTCTTTCAATATAATATTACTAGTGTTTCTAGGCGTGTCAACTGCTAAGGTCATTAGTTCCGTAAATGTTATGCATGTTTTTTGCTCGGGAGGTGACGGTGGTCTTGCCCCGCTGGATTACGAGACCCGGCGCCGACCCAACAGCTTGCGGGGTATCCTCAACCAGGTATCTCGAACCAGCGGGCCCCCAACCAGGACAAGCTGTAAGCTGCGTGTGTGTGTGTTAGGGGTATGATAGGACCAGGAATGGGAAGGATATATCACGCGTGGTCCGTGGTCCGTTTGGTATGGTACAGTTCCGGCATTCGTTAGGTATTGATCGGAGTAACCACGGAAAACTACCGATCAGAGCAGCCGGCCGGTAGAATTCTCCTCCAGTCAGCGACAGAACGCGACCTACCTATCTGACTAGTGTCAAAAATCCTGCCACCGTCGAGACTCGAAACCAGGGTCTTCCGGTCTCAGGAACTGCAGTGACTCAGCTGATGCCCTGAGCCACCTCTCCCGATATATTTCATTATTCATACCAGTAATTTGTTTCGACAAATAATGAACTAAGCCCGTATTTTCTTCTGTGTATCATTTTTTAATACCACTAACTTTCAAAAATCTTTTTATGTACACAAAATTCTGCATGCCATACAAATAATAACTTAAATTTTTAAAAAAAATTCCTTTTGAATGATTTTACGTCATTCCCTTTGTAATGATTTTATGAAAGATCTCTTGTCAACAAATAAAGCTCCGATAAGAAATAGCACATCTCTCAAAGGAATATTTACAACACAAGAGATACTGACCACGTGTTATGTCGGTTATCAGAAGTCGGCCAAGATCGACAGAGACAATAGCTCGTTGGGTTTTGAGAGCGGGGACACCGAGGGATTATCGCATTTCAGTTTACATTCTTCGATAAGGCACCTCTAAGAAACGGCCAGGATTGCTATCCTTCCTGGAGCAAAGGAAGGTCAAATACGTCCTTGCTCTGAAGGAACAGTCTTGAGGTGCTGGCAATGACATCGTTATCCGCTTGAATAGGCTCTGGGAGACTGACGTTTGCGTTTCGCTTCGATCCACCTGGATGAGGCTGTCGACGAAGCTTGTATCCTCAACTCCTCGTTTTTCGAAGCTTCTTTGTTACGGACGGTTGGTTGTGAATTGGCAAAAAGGGTGAAAGAGAATTATAAAACTGTACGTGAGAAAAGGAATAAAATTTCATTTATGGTTTGCTAACTCTCCAATAGAGATATCGTAATAATTCAATAACTGATATCAATGACAACCGAAAACGAAGAAGAAGTGAAGTTCTTAAAACTGGAACGATCCCAATCGATGTTAAATCACAGCAAATAAAAATGAGGCAAAAAAGAAGACAAACATTTCAATGAAACACAGTTATTTTATAATGGAACTTGTAACGCTCAATCAATAACCCATGGTAAAAAAGTGACATTTACTTATATTTTGATAAATTTATATGATAAATAATTGTAGTTTCATCGCTCATGTGCACAATAACTACAAACTTCGTAATAACACTAACAATATATTTATTTTATTCATTCACATGGAGGCAAGCTATCCTAGGTATACTTGCCCAGGACAAGTCCCACAAAAAAGGCGCTAGGAGATTCTGGAGACTAGCCTACGCGCTAATCAATGTTAACATTAAAAGAAGATGGTTCACATTGACATTTTTCTGTAATATTTTGTCTGTGTTTAATTTTGCAGGTTAGATAGTTTGTTCCTTATAATTTATCCCGTTTCTAATTTATTTAAAAATAAGTAATTTTTACAGAATGAATGGTGTCATGCATAAAATAGCTGTGTGTGTAAGAGGAGTGAAATTTCAAATAACTCAATATTATTTGATGACTCACAAAATTAATGTTTAAAATTCAACCTTATGTTCAAATCCAACAACTGCTGACATTGCGACACAAGATTTAATTACACAGAACATTTAAATATCGAATTTTACTAATATACAACAATTATAAAAGAAAAGAAGAATGCCTACTTACGATTCCTGCAAAGTAAGTCCAAAGAAGCCAAAATATAATATAATAGGACACGAAATCTAGCAGAAACGATAATCCGACGAGCCCAACAACAATCCTGGGAAAAATTTGTCTCGGACTTACAAGATGATATACATGGAAGACAGCGGTCAGCATAGACAATTTTAAAATTTCCGAATAAATAATAATAATAATAATAATAATAATAATAATAATAATAATAATAATAATAATAATAATAATAATAATAATAATAATAATAATAATAATAATAATAATAAAGTCTTTATTTGTGGTGAGGCTCAGGCCTTGAGGCCCGCTCTTCCGCCAAACCACTTTCATGAATTTACAATTTCAAAATTACAGTTGAGGCGTTCGGATGTAATTAATATTAACTGACATTTCATGTCGCAAAGGAAGAAAATCAATTAGTGGCTATCAGCTACATTAATTTATCAGTGCGAGCCAAATTAATTTATTGTCATGTTTGTTTATTCTTGAAATTTTGCAAAATGGAAAGACATGATATAAAGAACATTCTTAAAAACGAGATAAAAAAGAGCTCCTACTTATTCCACTTAGAATCAATAATTCTAAGTTCGCCCGAAATGTCAGATGTCATTACTCGATGTGCTTCAACTGTAAACAATAAACAAAAAAGGAGTTTACGTCTGGAAGAGAAAGAAGTAAAGAAGAGAAAGAGAGAGCAAACATCCCAAACAATATAAAAGAGGAAGAATGGAAAGAATATTTCCAAAATGTATGGTACGATGATAATGCCCAAAAAGAAAAACCATCAGACGAGAAAATCTGAACCGACCTGTTAACAATAGATGAGCTAGAAGTAGAAATTGCAACAATAAAATGTGGAAAAGCTTGCGGACAGGATGAAATAAATTTAGAGCTATTTAAGTACGGTGGTACTCTTGCTAAATTTTGACTCCTGCACCTTTTAAATATGTGCTGGTGAAAACATCATCTACCATCAGAATGGAAGCAAGGAATGGTTACCGCTAGCTATAAGAAAGGAGACAGAAACAATGGCTTCAACTATAGAGGCATTAGCTTTTTTAATACTAGCTACAAAATATACGCTAAAATAATAACCAAGAGCCTCCAAACAATTGCCGAACATATACTTCTAGAAGAACAAAAGAATTCCCCCCGAACTTGTGATCTATGTTGCTGTAACCTAACTTTGGACCACATCATTGTGTCATGTCCCAAATTCGTCTTACAGCTACTTATACGAACAAAAATAGTAATAAACAACATCACAATCGAGCAAGTGTCCACAATTTCCAATATTTAGAATGCAACATAATATATCTTAATGACATTGACGTGCAACAAAAAATCTAAATTTCAGGCTATCTGCGACACCATAAAACGAACATTGGGAAAGAAAGTTCGAAAAGAATCCAAACTCAAGCTTTATAAAACAATGGCCATACCTACTCTCTTGTATGGATGCGAAACATGGATAGCAATATCAAGAGAAAACAAGAGAATTGACGCAGAAGAAATGAAATTTATGAGGGGCATGAAGGGATGCACATTAATGGATCATATTAGAAGTGAAGATATAAGAGAAGAATTGGAAAATACCAGATTACAAGGAAAGATAAATACACATAAAAGAACTGTACAGACCAATTACAAAGAATGAACAATGAGAGGTTGCCCAAGGAGGCCTATTACTACCTCCCAAAAGGAAAAAGGGAAGTAGGAAGACCAAAGAAGAGATGGTCTTCTCTAGACAACTTTACCGGTACAGGCTAGATCAGCCTAACCGATGTGGCTGCTGCTGCTGATGACAAATATAGAATATAACTTGTGTCCTAGCTACATGTGACCAGTTTACCTGATACTCCCCCGAAACGAAGGGCAAAGTTCACCAGGCCGAGGGCGCCATCGCGTTAAATCGGTACCTTGATTTTATTCTGACCATCTAAAGACATCAGCCTTCGCTTCCGACAGACAAGACGGCGACTTGAAGCCACTCGATTCGAGACAGAGACAACGGGATTAAAATTCGGGTCAAATCCATCCCGGTGCGTGTACGCATATCTCTACATCAACCTTCATCTCTCTTCCTCTCAAAGGACGCTCTGAATCACCGCGCCATTACTTCCGGCCCTCGGGGCGGCTCATACGGCAAGTGGCCGCGAGATCAGCGCGGAACTCGCGTGGATACAGGGCCGCTCAGTATCGAGGGGAAAGTAGCGGCGGGCGGCGGCATTCTGCGCACGCGCGCGCGCGGGCGCGTATGCGCATGCGCATGCGCTCGGACCTTGGGCGACTGGGCGGCAGGTGCGCTGCGGTCGCGCGGAGGACGCGTTCCGCGGAGTACGAAACGAATCGCGCGGCCGCGGCGGGCGCGTTCAGAAAGAGGTTGCGTCACGCGGAACCCCGCGCAGTTCTCGAGCTTGCGAGGCACGAAGGCGCGTGCTCACGGATGGTTGGCACGTGCTCAATGATAGCACATGCTCATTGATACACCTGCTGATTGATAGCACATACTCATTGATACACCTGCTGATTGATAGCACATACTCATTGATACACTTGTTCATTGATAGTACATTCTCATTTATACACCTGCTCATTGATACCACATGCTCACTGATACATCTGCTCATTCATAGCACATGCTCACTGATACACATGTTCAATGATAGCACATGCTCATTGATACACTTGCTCAATCATAGTACATGCTCATTGATACACTTGCTCATTGATAGCACATTCTCATTTATACACCTGCTCAGTGATAGCACATGCTCATTGATACACCTGCTCATTGATAACACCTGCTCATTGATAACACATGCTCATTGATAACACATGCTCATTGATAACACATGCTCATTGATAACACATGCTCATTGATAACACATGCTCATTGATAACACATGCTCATTGATAACACATGCTCATTGATACACCTGCTCAATTATAACCCATGCTCATTGATAACCTGCTCATTGATAACCTGCTCATTGCTCGTTGAGAGCTCATGCTCATTGTTAGATGGTACTGGCTCATTGAGAGAGCATGTTCATGTTGGTTAGTACTTTCTCGTTGAGATGCTTATTGAGATGAGCTCGTTCAGATGCTCATTGTTAGTTGGCGGAAGTGGTATGTTTATTGATAGTTTGCACACGCTCATTGATACCTTACACGTGTTCATAGAGAGATGACACGTGCTCATTCACAGTTGACATAATGATTGATAGTTGACAGATTCTCATTGAAAGTGGAGGTTCCTCACTGATTGTTGACACATGCTTATTGACAAATGATACAAGTTCATTGATAGTTGACACATGCTCATTGATAATTGACACACGCTCATTGTATTTATATACGATTCCTTCTTACTGCTATCGAATGTGTGTTAAGATCTCCGGACGTCATTAATAACGAATGGAAGATAAAATTAGTTGATCTAAGCAATGATAATAGAACCTCCCCTCAGTTTCGTGTAAGAGGACGCAAGTACGAATAAGTTAATTTATTGTTGAATGCCAGAGATGTGCTTCTTGTCAGGGAGGAGAAATTGATCTTATTGCCACAAGGAAATAAAATTAATCATGTAACTGTTGTTTTCTGAAATTTAAACATTAGTTTTCGTACGGAATAAGCAACAACCGTATTTTATGGGTGGGCAAACAACAACACTCTCCTGCTGACGGCCATTCTCATGATCACTCTTTCATAACCATTACAGCTTTCCCCCGGAACTTCAGGAAATTGCTCGACGTGATTCCTTTCACTTTCATTTGGCCGTCTTCTGCCCCTGAGAGTAATAAATACGTTTGTCTACACGTGGTTTTATAGGTTGTTATTATTCCATCATCCAGCATCTGAAGAGGTCAGTGGAAGGATATCGACATAAACCACACTCCAATTTATTTGCTCCGGTTGCTGACGTAACACGCGAAAATGTCATAGCAATTATAATATGGAAACATCGACAACATAAATGTTACGAAGTTGTTCAATTTCGTTATACTCGCAGCACTGACACGTAAATGAAATAATTTGGTTTTATTGTCGATATCAACATATAGGAGAAAATAAAATATATTTTTTCTAACTAGAAAGCCCTGTTTCATTTCGAGAACGTCAGGGCTTGTGACTTCGAATTGTGTTTTGAGTGTTGAACTACGTAGATAATGCATATTATGATGGCACCATTCTTTTCATGGTTAATTCTTTTGTTTCCTGATTTAAAGTAAACATTTTCATATTTTAACAAATATATTTAAACAAGACCTCAATATGTCTTTATTGAAGAGTATAAAAAAGTATATTCGTGGCGATAGGTTCACACAATAACTCCTGATCCTTGCAAATTAATTTTCTATGGCAGATGATTGTCTCTATACACAAAGGTTTTCTCCCGCGTAGATAATGAGCTAATAACTGAAGAAAAAATAATTATATTTCCAAAAACAATTCACCAATATCATTGATATTCCTCGACCATACTTGCAAAACTGGTTTTATCACTGAACAATCAAAAAACTCTTTTCCTTTTCAAACGTAAGTTGTTTTCAACATAAAATAAGTAAATAAAACTAATTAGTTAATTTTAGCTTAAATATTAATAAAAATATTTTACAGACATCACCTAGAGATCATATTTTGAAGTAGAGCATCTCTTAATTGAAAATAATCATTATTTTCTGAATTTTTAAAATTTAAATAAGGTGTATGGAATGTAAAGTAAATAAAACACAATACGCAAAAACATTAATCTCCAATACCGAGTGACTCACTTTCCTAGTGCCTTAGTTCCTCATGACCAAAGCTCCCACATCTTCAGCGAATCTGTGTATTCATCGCTGTGTACACCTTCACAGGCTTCGGGTGGAGTGGAAGCTTTCTCCGCAAAGCACACGGGAACTCACGACCTACCCCACTCCAGTCCTGTGAGGGTGAATGACACTTCCTCCACACCCACGACAACCAACGCCAGTCTCGCCCTCGGCAGAATTTTGGGGCATTTTTATTTGTAGAGAGCACAGAATTTAGACGACATGCTTTCAATTCAATCCTCCGTGTATAAACTAAGTACACACGACGGTTTTCTTTCACAATTTATAAGAAAGCAATAAAAAAAACACTGTATGTGTGCCCCTAAAATTTAGAAAATTACTTCCCAGTCGTGGATAAAAGAGATCTAAGACAAAAATATAGGACTTTACAGATTATGATACAGAGAACAGATTAATGCAACACACACTACAAACGAATAGAACTCTGAAAGGACGCTTTCTAGATCCTGTTTTCGTTTCCCTAAAGGGACACGAGTTTTCTCGAAATCTGGGGACAGGTGGGTTGGGAGGATAAGCGGAACAGGAGGGATCGGAGTTATGTTTCTCAAGCAATATTCTACAAAACAAGACTTTCATGAACATTTTATTATACTTTTGGCGATTAGCTGTTCCAGTGATCCCTATTTCGTAGCTTTGGTGACCAGAAACAAACAGTAACTCGAAATCTAAGTAAAATGAAATTGAAGGAATAGCGACAAATATATTTCACGATAAAGTTAGTGACGATTTGATTTTCTGTGGAATTTAAACTGAGCACTTAAGTATCATTAGAATATTTACTCGCGCACAATACAGCGTGCATTATGTTGTAACGCACTGTTCAGGGGAACAAAGTTAGGATAAGGTATGAACCTTTTTTCGTTTTTACTTTCTCATTACGATGTAGAGAGAAAGTTATGTAATGCTGCCTGAAAAAAGACAGCAACACTTTTCGAAAAACAAAAAAAACAAAAAAATTCGCAGGCATTTTTTCGCATATTTTCGTAGGCAAAAAAACAACAACTCTTAATACAGGGCACTGGTAACGAAAAAGTAGATAAATACAGTAGCTAAATTTAGAAATAAATCTTCTAACACGTGGTATAGTCAGAATCCATGTTTTGTGGGTCCTTGATGCTGAAAAATCGAATGACGGCAAAACGTCTGTCCGTCTGTGAAGAACGCTAACAACTAAACCGTTCAGCCGATTTTCTCCAAAATTGATATTCCTCAATCGGTATGGCTGATGTCACGGTCCCTTGAATTTGAAACTGATATTTCAACTTGGAGGGGGGTATTTTACATTAAGCCCCTGCGAGATTTCCCAAATTTTCAAAAAAATGGCTCCATCATTTTTTATTAATTTTTTTGTTGAATAATGAAAAGAGAATGGTGCAGGTCTCATGTTAGTTGAAAACACTGAGTCTCCCTACAACTAAAATACAAAAGACAGATTTTTCCCTAATGAAATCTATCTCTTAAAGATAGATTTTGAAATAAGGTCAGGTACAATTTTTCGAAAATTTGAGTACTATTGGCGTAATTTTGCGTGAAAATAGGGCGAGGAAGTACGTGCTGTTTCAGCATCACTAGTTTAAACAATAATTTACAAAGTGATTATTGCTCGCAGGCCACAGGTATTCTATAGTAATATGTATCGCTTATAAACGTCTAGTTTACAGTTTGATATAAAGCATAGTCCCATTTTACTGCTTCCTTATTGCTCTACTTCTGGTTGATCGTATGAAGCGAAATGCAGAAAGATGATAAAATTTCTAAGAGCACTAACATTATTCATCATTCGCTTTATAGTGGATGCTTATAGACGAAAGGAAAGATCTACAAAATATGTGTTGCTAATTTCTTTGGCTATATTACAAATCACCTGCATTGATCTGATTCTTGATCCCAAAGGTGAGAGCCTAGCAATCTAATCATGAAGTGTGATTCTCCTGTAGTAGGAGTGAATAGGCGTATTTGTTTGTTGTTTATTTACGTTTCCGATACTTATCAATTCATTGAATCATCCCCCGCCACACATGTTCTCTATACACACGTCACATTCCATCACACCTCTAACTGAGAACTTTTCATTTTACTCTCTGTACATTTCCCCAGTGTTTCGCAATCTTGGGTTTTATTCCAAATTCACCGAAAGCGTGAGCCACATCAATAGTCCTACTACTAATCTCAGTCCCACTAATTCATTAACTGAATCATTTTGTGTATGGGCGTATGGGAGCGATTAAGAAGAAAGTTGGGACATGTTTTAAATCTTCTGTTTTTCAGACAAGGTTTAATTTAGTAAAACCCAAGTACGAAATATGAATCTCCCGTCCTTCGAAAACCTACTCTGTCGACTAAAAACATGTCCACGCTTTGTATGTTGATTGGTCAGTAAGCTGAACGTCCACCCAAGTAGGAGCTCATAAAAGAGTATTTAAAAAAATATTTTATTTTACGATATTAACTTTTTATTTCATCTGATTTTCGACTCATCTGTTCGGTGTGGAGCACAGGGAAAGCTGGTGCTCTACTTCCCAAGATGTCTTCTGGAGTTGCTGCTAGCGCCGGGTCATTGTACCGACGACTACGCAATCATTGCGGTGTGGTCTCTCGCTGCATCTTTTCATGTGCGTGCGCCATCCAAGCACTTCTCTCGGAGACCGCGGGTTCAAATTCCGCAGACACAATGGATGAACATGTAGGCTTTTTATTTTCTCGCTAAGGAGTAGAGAGAAAGTTTAAGAATGCTGTGCGATAAAACGAATTTTCGGCAGAAAAACTCTTTATTACAGGGCCCTGGTAGCGAAGAAGTGGATAAATCTAGTTGTTAAATTTAGGGGGGAATTATTCCAACGCATGGTGTAGCCAGAAACCTTGTTTTCTGTGACCTTGATACTGAAAAATGGAATGACGACAATACGTGTCCATCCGTTTCTGAACATCGCTAGCGGCTAAACTGTTAGGCCGATTTTCTTCGAAATTGATATTCCGCAATCAATCTGGTTGATATCGCGATCTGTCCTTCCTCTTCCTTGTCCTATCCTCTCCCCTTACACACACACTGACACTAACATGCACTACACTACCACATATTCCAGGAGACCGGTCGGGAGCTTAGAGCTTGTCCCGACTGGGGCGGTGCCCCGTTGGTGGGAGAGTCCTGGTTAGGGGGAAACTCCACTAGCCGACGGTAGGTCGGCGCCGGATCTCGCCATCCAGCGGGGGAAGATCACCGCTATCTCCAGCGAAAAAACATGCACTACTCTAACGGGACTAATGACCGAAGCAGTTGACGCGCCCGGAAACACGAAAAATCAATCAGTCAATCAATATGTAAGCGAGGTAAGGACAGAACAAGGAAGGGGAAGGAGAGATCGCACGCAGTTCTCAGCCCGTTTGTTAGGATATGGCTGTACGCGCCTAGTATTGATAAAAAAAGCACAGATACCTACCGATCACAGCAGCTGGCCGCCAGAATGCTGCTCCTGGCAGCAGCTGAATTCGTTCTAGCCAAATTTCAGTTCAAATAGCGATGATCGAAATTTCTGCCAGGAGGAGCTCATGCGTGCAAGCCACTGAATTACAGCGGGTGGAAAGCCTCATAGCCATGACCTATAGATTGTGAGAGCGAAGTCGTTTACGTCACAGTGGATGTTTTACAACAGGATGTTTGTGACTAAGAATGTGAAGAAAATGTGTATTTATGACGTAATAACTCTCAAAATACGTCGAGGAAAACTAATGTAGATAAGGTGAATTAAATACTCTTTAATGAATTCTCGAGGTTTCGGAATGAAGTACATTAATAATGTGACCAATGATTGCAAGATGAAAAATTATTGAAATACAGCATTTTGCTCGAAACTAACAAAGCATGGCCATTACTAATAAACTAAACATATAATTTTAAAATCTAGTTTTTATAGAAAATTGAATAGCGCTTCTTTCATATTTTAATACGAAAAATGCCGTAAAAAGCCCTGGACTACTACATCAACTACCAATTTTTTCTAGGCAAATATGATGTATAGAAGTCTATTTTCTATTAACGTCAGATGTGAGAGATCAACTACAGAGCAAATTACTAAGAATAAAACTATTTTATTTTCCCACAATTGTCAGATTATGTTGAGTGGATGTCTTTACAAGAAAATTCATCTATATGAGAAAATCACACAAGTTAACGAACCGATTTGTTGTCACAACGGAAACAAATATTTAACATAAATGACTTTCCAGAATAGATTTCCACCCCAATGCTACTATTGTTGGCACTGGTAGCAGTGCACCGGCTGAGCGCTCAGATGCTTCTATTCATGGGGGACATTGGCGGAATGAGCGCTCCGAATGAATCCAACTTTTCTACTTAGTGGTAGATTGATTAGTAATTCCGGCCGCAAACTTCTAAGGTCATTAATCCTGTAAGTGAATTGCGTGTTTTTATAGCATGAGGTGACAGTGATCTTCCCTCGCTGGACTGCAGCGCCTCTGACCGGGAGGTCCTAGATTCGAGTCCTGACGGCGGCAGGATTTTCGACACTAGCTTTTCAGCTAGGTCGTATTCAGTCGCTGTCTGGAGGAGAATTCTAGCGGCCGGCTGCTCTGATCGGTAGTTTTCCGTGTTGTTTCAGATCAACACCAGGCGAATGCCAGACCTACCAAACGGGCCACGGACCGCTCGCGATCTGTCCTTCCTCTTCCCTGTCCTATCCTCTCCCCTTACACACACACACACACACTTACACTAACATGCACTACACTACCACATATTCCGGGAGACCGGTCGGGAGCTTGTCCCGGCTGGGGCGGTGCCCCGCTGGTGGGAGAGTCCTGGTTAGGGGGAAAACCCACTAGCCGACGGTAGATCGGCGCCGAATCTCGCCATGCAGCAGGGGAGATCACAGCCATCTCCCGAGAAAAAACATGCACTACAATAGCGGAACTAATTACCAAAGCAGTGGAAGTGCCTGGAAACACGAAAAAATCAATCAATCAATCAATTCTCTTGCTGGATGACGAGGTCCGACGCGACCTACGTCGCCTTCAGGGATTTTCCCGCACCAGGCATATCCCGCTAGCAGGGCACCGCCCCAGCCGGAACAAGCTTCAAGTTCCCGATTGGTCTCCTGTTATGTGTGGTAGTGTAGTGCATGTTACTGTAAGTGTATGTACGTAAGGGGTGAGGATAGGACAAGGAAAAGAAAGAGAAAGGAAAGATCGGCATTGGCCTGGTGATGGTCAGAGAAACAACGGAAAACTATCGATCAGAGCAGCTAGTCTCTAGATTTCTCCTCCAGACAGCGCTTAATTCGACCTAGCTCTCTATAGCTTTTATAGCTGATGTCGAAAATCCTGCCACCGTCGGAACTCAAACCCTATAATCTCCTAGTCAAAAGTGCAGCAGTGAATTAGTTTATTTCTATGCAATGGTCAAAACATCAGAAACATGAAAATATATTAGTTGCGATATCACACATAAAGTAAACCAAAAATTGTTATTGATGATAGAGTAGTTAAAAGAAACATTATGTTTCGAGTAGGAAACGTTGAGACACGAGGCTGATAGGCACTATATTTTAGAGAGTCTTGTTGACTTTCATTTTATTTTGATTCAACAACACAAATCTCTTAATGATGCATTTAGTGACAGTAGTAGTTGATGCGGTTAGACGAAACTATTTTGTTTTCTTTGTTGTATTCACAGATTTATGTGAACACTTGAGCATCGTTTCACTTTTAGCTCTAAGGCTAAAAGTTGAACTTAAGCACGCTACTAATGCCCTGAAAGAACCCCCTTTTACTAATGTCTGTCTAATTTTTTTAACTCCTCTGATGCTTTTACGTTACGATATCATCATAATTTTTTTAAATGTTTAGCACAAGGGTAAACATATAGCCCAAGAAATTGGTTTAAAGAAAGATGATTTGGGCGAGAAAGAGGAAGGAAAGATCGCGCGCAGACGTTGGTGACAGGGGTATGAACAGTCTAATGGTAGTGATGGTGATGATAATACTAATTCTATTGATGGTGAACACTGTCACCCTACACACTATTATCCGCGTACGTTTCCTTGAGCCCTCGCTTTGCTCATTGTGCGAGGAGTGGGGAGTTTGGTTATTTTGACAAGGAATTTTATATCAAATTAGTAGATCGTGCAAAATAGTTTCTATTACACGGGAGCAAAGATTCTTGGTTATCAGATTTTGTCCACATTGCTCATTGCTATCATTTATTCTTAGTTCCACTAATGTTGGCAAAGGAGTGGGGGTAGGTATTCCGGGGCTCAAGAAAACGTGCGCGTATAATACTTCCTTCGCTCTCAGATGGCTTCACCGTTAGCGGGTTGTCGCCGCCGTAGCGGAGGCAGTTTCCTTGACCCGTCGACTCCCGACGGAGCCCCACGCGGTGGAGAGAGCCAGGCCCGTAAGGTTCGTCGACACCGCGGGCTATTACAGTTCGCCTTCCCCCCTCAGCCTCATACCTCCCACCTGCCTTCGAGTTGCCTTCAGAGGATCGCGAGGGAGAGCCAGGAGACCATGAACCCCCAAAAGAGTCACCATTAGAAGTAAAGTCCGTTGGTAATTCCGCCGTAGCGGAGGCAGTTTCCTTGACCCGTCGACTCCCGACGGAGCCCCACGCGGTGGAGAGAGCCAGGCCCGTAAGGTTCGTCGACACCGCGGGCTATTACAGTTCGCCTTCCCCCCTCAGCCTCATACCTCCCACCTGCCTTCGAGTTGCCTTCAGAGGATCGCGAGGGAGAGCCAGGAGACCATGAACCCCCAAAAGAGTCACCATTAGAAGTAAAGTCCGTTGGTAATTCACACATCATTTACACAACGTACTGAGAATGATTGGTGTAAGAAGAAATATTGTCGGACGAGGCGACTTTAGGGGCTGATTATGCTGTTTTGGAGTGTGCCAAAGATAGTACGAGATGCGTACACTACTTTATCCACTTTGGTTGGGTAAAGTCAATCATTATACCATTATAATCAGTTTCGTAATGAAGTACTTTACTGCCTAGTGGGGAAATATACATTACGACACTAGGGCACTAAAGTAATGGTGTACTTTGCCACCCTAGTTTTGAAAATATTTTGAACTTCTTTGTTTTGCTCTTTAAAAACGCTAATAACTGAGTAAACTTACTGATACTAATATTGTCATTAAGTGACATTTTACTATTTATCGTAGAGTAGTGGGTCCAAACACTACTTTGTTTCTCCTTCCCTGGCTTGCCACAAAAGCAAGCAATCAAAACTTTTTCAGATATGGAATGACCTTTTTTTCCACATCAACATTTACAAATTAAGTACTCACGCTCTATTTATTTCTATATTTGTTGGGTAACAATGTTTCTATAGCAGCATTTGCTGCTATTTCTATTTCCGAATCAGAACTAAATTCACTCATGTCGTAAAGTATACGCCAAGTGTGTTTCAATTATTCTCGAACAGTGTCTTCGCTTATAAGAGAAAAGAAATGTGAATACTAAATGACGGCGTTGTGCGAAATTTCACATTAAATCTAACAAATTTTTTCAAAGGGGATAAAACGTTGTACGAATTTCGTGTTGTAACATCTGATTACAATACTGTTGTAAAATAACTTGCTATTATAGTACAATTCTCCCCCCATACGTCACATAAAATTTTTGACTGTTTTTGACTAAATGAAATATAAATAAATAAAAGAAATTCGTCGAAACTTATAAGTACATAAGTAGTCGGGATCTTTCATAATACGCGCAGCCGCAACTAAGTTGATTCACGTCGAGCGTCCCTGTGTTTTGTTTACTTTACTGTTCCCAGTGTTTCGTATAAATCGCAATACCTAACCCGCAAAATGCTACTTTGCCGTTTACGTCGCAAAATAACACTTCCCAATCAATAAACATTGAACGGAAGCAATAGTTTGTATGCGTCAATGCAAAAAAGTTCACTTCTATTCGGTCAGGACTCATTTGAATCCTAAAAACAATGTAAGATATTGTCAACGCAATTATTTCTGCATTTTTTCATGGCCTATTAAGAGGCTAATTGTTCATTGTAGTAAAGCGTAAAATTTTGATTCTTACGATTCAACATTTTCATCAAACTTTATCTTCATCGTATCAAGAATGGAGGTGGTGACAAAATGTATTAATCGCGATATTACTCCATTTAATTAATTAGAATAACATTAAATTAGCTAGACAATACAGTTAATGTGCAAAATTGATAGTAATACATAAATTCAGTAACGTCATTGCAAAGAAATTTGTGATACGAAACGCACAACAAAGTATTTACACTATTCGAAAATGCGAAATACAAATCCTAAAATACATAGTATTGCTAATGGCAGATGTATGACTCGCCTCACCAGAAGAAGAAGAAAAAGAAGAAGAAGAAGAAGAAAAAGAAGAAGAAGAAAAAGAAGAAGAAAAAGAAAAGAAAAAGAAGAAGAAAAAGAAGAAGAAGAAAAGAAAAAGAAGAAGAAGAAGAAAAAGAAGAAAAAGAAGAAGAAAGAAGAAGAAGAAGAAGAAGAAAGAAGAAGAAAAAGAAGAAGAAAAGACCACACTAATTGTTCTCAATGGAATCAGAGGTAAACCAAATATGCAGTGATCCTATTACCTAATATTAATATGATAGACTAAGGATCTTCTTCCCCGCGAAGTGAACGTCCAAATGCGAAAAACGGATTACACCGCAATACGACACTCCGCAACTTTCCTTCTCCAATGGCAAGGGCAGTATCCTCGCGCTTGTGCCATTGGCAGATCGCAGCTCCTCCTCGGCGGTGTCGTGTTTGTCGTCGAGGCTGCTCGGAGTGGCCGGGGCGGGAGCAGGGGCGGGGCGTGACGGGGCGGGGCGGGGCGTGACGGGGCGGGGCGGGGCGGGGCGGGGCAGGCAGGGCGGGAGCAAGGGGGTGGGAAGCAGGCTGGGGGCGGAGGAGGGCGGGAGGCAAGGGTGGGGCTGGGTGGGGCGGGCGGGGGCGGGGAGGAGACAGGGCAGGGGGAGGCCGGGGAGGCGGGGCGTAGTAGGCTGAGGCAGGAGCCCGGGACAGGGGCGTGGCAGGCGGGGCGTGGCAGGCGGGGCGGGGCCGGCGGGGCGGGGCAGGCAGGACGGGGCGGGGCGGGGGCCAAGGCCCCTCCTTCCACGGCCGGCGCGCCCCTTCCCCTGGCGCGCGTGCGTGAAGCGGCCGTCGCGGGGCGGTGCGTGGAGGCGGGTGCGCGAGGTCGCTTCCGGTGCGAACATCCGGGGCTGCTGCGGCCGCAGGCGCAAAGATCAGGGCCCCCCGCGAGCACGTTCCGCGCGATCCATCGGGGGCGCAGAGGACGCCTGCCCCCCCCCCGCGCCCCCAGCCCGTCCGCCAAACCAGGCGGAAGACCAGTATATGCACAGGCGAATTTTGCAATAGGAAACCTTATACCTTTCATTTTCATCCCCATTATATTTTCCTTCTTCGCCCAATCTTCCCCCTTACCATAGTCTCTCCATCTCATCTTCCCCTCCATTGTCGTCTTCCTCTCCATCGTCGTCTTCCTCTCCATAGTCGCCTTCCTCGTCATAGTCAACTTCCACTTCGTCTTCCTCCCCTTTTATTCTTCCCTTTCTATCTATTCTTGTTCTTCATTCCTCTATTTTTCTCTTTGTTCTTAATATCTTATGTTCTTCTTTTTCGACACCCTTTCTCCTTCTTCACGCTAATTCCAATTCGTACTTTCGCCTATATTATATCTATGATTGGAATCGTGATCTATTGGTATTATGAAAAATGCTCAATTTGGGAATCGGGTTAACCGTCGTCTGGCCTTAAAAATGGCAATGGGAAGGAATGGGGAAGGAAAATAGAGCACAGTTCGTGGCCCATTGTTTAAGTTAATTAAACCCTCGATTCACTAGAGCCGTGGACTCCATAATTCTCATCCAAGTAGTTACAGAGTGTCGACCCAGCCCGTGACCTGGTGCCGATAATCCACCTCTGTTGTATTTAGTGATTCCGAGGACGTCAACTGCTATGGTAATTACTTCCATAACTGAAGTGCATGTTGTATTCCAAGATGAGGTTGTGTTCCTTTTCCAATGGAACGTCAGATCCGGCGTCGACTCTCATATCAGCAGGCGGGATTTTCCTCTTCAGGTCTCTCCAGCAGGGCACCGCCCCAGTCGGGACATGCTCTAAGCTCCCGACCAGTCTCCCGGAACATGTGGTAGTGTAGTGCATGTTAGTGTCAGTGTGTGTGTGAGTAAGGGGAGAGGATAGGACAAGGAAGAGGAAGGACAAATCGCGCGCGGTCCGTGGCCCGTTTGGTAGGGTACTGCTCCGGCATTCGCCTGGTGTTGATCGGAGAAACCACGGAAAACTACCGATCAGAGCAGCCAGCCGCTAGAATTCTCCTCTAGACAGCGGCTGAATTTGACCTAGCTGACAAGCTAGTGTCGAAAATCCTGCCGCCGTATGGACTCGAACCTGGGACGTCCCGGTGAGAGGCGCTGCAGTGACATCGATTTATTTATTTTATTCATTTATTTTATTTTACGTCAAAAACAGTTAAAACTGTGTATGACGTGCTATGGGGAGAAGTGAATTCTGTACACATTTTCAAAATTCTGTGATCCCTACACTATCTCATATACTATTTGATTTTGAATGAAAAAAAACAACAAAAACGCTTCCATGTAATAAAATCTATTTTCAAGGATAAATTAGCAATAAATTTAAGCTCTTATCTATCAAGTCCTTCGTCAACAGATAATACTTCCTGCCGCGACACGGAAACGATAATTTGAATAACTATATTTCCCAATGAATTCTAGAAGACGTGCACAGATAATGAAGTTACATTTATGTCCAGAAGCAAAACAAGGTGCCATCTAAGCATTTGCTCAATGAATTAGGGAAACTGAACGAAAAGCCTGATCGAGATGAGGGTCATTGACCCGGAGGCTGTGGTACATTACTCGTTACAGGTTGTTTAGATTTATACACTCCAAATGGTAAATAATGCATTAAATATCACTGTTAAAATCAATGTTACTTTCCTTGTGATGCTCAATATAGTCTCTAATTGTATAGAAACAGTTATGCAGCAGAAGCGATTCCACTTTGAATATAAACTTTTCTATCGAATTTAATCGTTTAATGTCATCTGGCAAAGTGTTGTAAAATAATGTGCATGTATTGTATGTGAATTTATTGTAATGAGCTGTTGATACTGTCACCTGATGAATATGATTTCTACGTCGAGTGTTATAGTAATAGACATCGGCGTTTTCTGAAAATATATTCCCGCCATTAAGCAAGTCATTTTTGACAAAACCACTGATTTTGTTCAATTCATTTAAATGGACGATTGATGCACTGAGCTGCCGCTGCCGGAGCGGCAATGTAAGAATGGTCATATAAGAGGCATGTAGTGCATGGAAGTATATGAGGAGAGGAGAGGATATGATAAGGAAGAGGAAGGAAAGATCGCGCACGGTCCCTGACTCGTTTGTTAAGTGACTGGACCTGTATTCGCACTGTATTTAAAAGTGAAACCACGACCAGTGCAGTCGGCTTCAAGAATTCTCCTCCAGACAGCCTTTACATTCGAACTAGCTATTAAGCTAACAGAAAGTATAAGTGAGGAAAATACGCCACCGTTATGACTGAAACCCAAGAACCATCCGGTGAAACAAGCTGCAATGGAAAGAGCTCTGCCGGTCCATCCGACGAGACGCAAATCTACACCACCCTGCTTTTCTTAACTACACTTATAAACTAATAACTTGTGAAGATAACACTATCGGTGGTAAGGCACTTAAGCAGTAAACCTTATATAGAATCAGTAGGTTCCTCAACTTACATGACGAATGGCATACGATTTGGCTTGCAATTATCTGACAAGACTCGCCGATTCGGAGGCACTAACCTCCACGCGTTGTGCGAATTTCGCCTTCTTTTCCTCCATTCTTCTTCATAGCAGCAGCTGGCGCCGCTCGGATGCCAAGCGCTGCGAGAATTTATCTTCGGCGTTCGGCCATTAAATTGCGAGAAACGTAGACCCAACCAGGACTTCGAACCCGAGACAGATGGAGAGGTTGGCATTAAGCACCGTGGCGCGCATGTTAAATATGTTATTAGCAACTTTGTGAGGAGCATGGACTTGGAAGGAAAGAATGAAAACCTTTTTTTATGCAAATTTGTGTCGTTGGTTTTCCTTGTTAATATTGATAACCGGCTCTTGGAATTTTTAACTAGTTGGCCCCTCGCATCATTGAGTCGTTTGTATATCATTCAAATCTCACAGTTAACCCACCACGTAGCTTGGATTCAACAGTTACAATATCTCAGAACACGTTTTCCATTAAATACCATTTATTGGGAAAATTATCTGATAACTTTTAGAAATTACATTCTCATCGATATATTCATAAGTATAAGTATTCCGAAAGTATTTTTCCATTCCATGCAAATACGCCATATAATATGCGTACGATCCTCATTATGTGTTCTGACATTTTTTATCAGCAATGTAGTCTAATAATTTGTATGGCATTGAGTGAATAAGAATAAATAAGCAAACAGTTAAGAAATACAATCGCCAATTAAATAAACGTGTTGAATTAGTATATCTTGTGAGCTATTGACTAAATTACTTTCAAATCAGAAAATTAGCTAATATTACTCCTATGAATCACAACAAGGTCATGGTTTCGAAGCAATGTTTTAATCCTGCCAATTTGGCAGTGAGGTAGGAACCCCCTCTACCCACTGGTTTTCCGCTCCATAGGTTTGCCAGGTGTCCGTGAGAGTTCATGCAGAATTCTCCGGGCAAACCGCAAAATACAAGCAAGGGGCCGGGTAATGCCGGCTTCAGGCAGTTGCGTTCATTGCCAGCCACGGTCGACCTTCGGTAAGCAGGGCGGGCGAAGCCCGGCAGACTCGCTCAGCTCAACTTATCCGCGCTCACGTTTCGGCCTTATCTTTATGGTTCTCTCCACCCAGCTCTTCTTGGAGCCCCGCCACTTGCGCCGTGCTATATTTAATGCACGCAGCTCCATACTATGACCTGTACTCAGGCTGGGTGTGAAATGTTCATGGATTCGGGGCTCTCTCTTTTCAAGATTTTGTAAAAAAATAACACAAAGTCGTAGTCACAGAACATTTATAAGTGGACGTTTCCTTGAGCATTTACCAAGATACAGAATTCATTCCATAAACATCCATAAAAAAAAGAACAAACAGTGTACAATATTAAAAAAAACAAAAAATAACCCAAGAAAAAACAACATAGTTTCAATTTAACAGAAGCTGTGTCTTTCCAACACAGTACATTCTATCAACAGAAGCACTGATCACAATCTATCATGTATAAACAAAATGTACAGTACAAATACCTCTTTTCTCAAGATAACCTCACTCCACGACGTCTGACCAACGACAAAAATCTCTCGCCTCCCTCCTGCCCCCGTGACGTCACAACGGACGGTAGGGAGACCCCCCTCCCCTACCTTCTCTACACCCCTCTTGCTGGAGAAGCTGGTGTCGTCAGCGGCGGCGGTGAATTCGTATGTCGAATATTTGAATGGTCACAATACCTTGTATTTTATTATGGTAGGACTCCGATGTCAGAAGCACAAATTAGTGACAATATACAAAATCTTGAGATATCCGAAGGCGATTTCCTTTGTCCTAAAATTTCACTCTTACCTTCACTAGAATTTTTTTCTTCATTTCATGAGATTTTTATGGCATGACAAAAACAATTCGGAATGAATTTATTAAGAAGAACATTTATTTTCTTTGAAAATATGTAATGGGAGTACGACTTAAGCCACGCATCAGAAATACAGTCATAAAAATGATGCACATGGAAAATGTTAAATTAATTAAAATTACTTCAATGATGAAAGGTTAATTGTATAAAAACCAAACGTATATAAAACTACACAATTAAATTTAGCGAAGTTAAGCTTCATCATCCTTTTCGCTGCTTTCGTTCGAGCCTTTGCTACACGTTTGGCGATTATTACTACAACTACTTTCAGATTATTGCGCTTTTCACCTTTTTTCGCCTGGCAGTTATAGCCGTTTAAGATAACCGGTTATTGAGATAACAGGTGTTTCCTTTTTTCGTTAAGAAACCATTTTTACTGAAAAGTTATTATTTACATTATTACAAAAGCGTACGTAATTTATTTGAACATATTAGTGCGATACAAAAGAAAAATACAAAATTTTACACGCTGTGTGCTATATATGACGGTTATCACATGCAGATATATGTCGAAACAGTAAAATACGAGGGAAGGTCGGAAAGGAACACACAATAATTTTTTTGCTAAAAAATGTAATTGGTAACAGAAAAAATCACCAAAGACCTTACATCTTTGACATACTTCGTTCTTTGACATACTTCGCCAAGTTCGTCAACACATTTCTGCCTGTTTCAATATGCTCTGTTAGTATATGTTCGTTAGGTTGGAGTGTAGCCCTCTTGGAAAAATGGACCTGGAGATATGGCGTCGGTCCACTCCGTCGCCCCACACACGCCATGGATTGATTGATTGATTTTTCGTGTTTCCGGGCGCGTCAACTGCTCTGGTCATTAGCCCCGTTAGTGTAGTACATGTTTTTTCTCGGGAGATGGGGGTGATCTTCCCCCGCTGGATGGCGAGATCCGGCGCCGACCTACCGTCGGCTATTGGAGTTTCCCCCTAACCAGGACTCTCCCATCAGCGGGGCACCGCCCCAGCCGGAACAAACTCTAAGCTCCCGGCCGGTCTCCCGGAATATGTGGCAGTGTAGTGCATGTTAGTGTAAGTGTGTGTGTAGGGGAAGAGGATAGGACAAGGAAGGGGAAGGACAGATCGCGCGCGATCCGTGGCCCGTTTGTTAGGGTACTGCTGCGGCATTCGCCTGGTGTTGGTCGAAGAAATAACGGAAAACTACCGATCAGAGCAGCCGGCCGCTAGAATTCTCCTCCAGACAGCGACTTAATTCGAGCTAGCTGAAATGTTAATTTTGAAAATCCTGCCGCCGTCAGGACTCGAACCTAGGACCTGCCGGTCAGAGGCGCTGCAGTGACATCAGTTGATGCACTGAGCTACCGCTCCCTGTCTTCGCACTACACTTCTCTACTCTTCACAAGTTGACGGGAGTAACATGCGCGCCATTTTTGTTTCGTAGTTCAGGCTACACTCGCTAAAGCTGCACATGAAAACAAAATACCCTTTATAGTGCGAACTCCAAACTAACTCGTCGTGCAATTTCACCATTCCCGTTGGGGCGAAAATAATAATTAGACCTTACTTTCCGATCTGCCCACGTACAAAGAAAGGAAAACACTAAATGTCCAATGGTCTACCTGTTGTTTGTTACTTGAGAGGGTTAACAATTTTATCGGTCACATGCGTCTTTAACCACTGTTAACATGCAACCCTGCAGGTTTATTAAGTGCATTTGCACCTACCTGTATGTTAAGAAATTTATCATCCTTAGCAACCTAAACAACCATCGATTCATCGCAAGTCAAATGTTTGTTAGGCAAAAAACATGGCGATGTACAAATCATCAGATTCAAAGAATTCAAAGAAAAAAATTCACATTCGTCTCTGGAATAATTATTCTTAACTGTAGTATCCTTAATAATACAATTAGAAAATGTATATTAGGTAGATTAACCTTATTTTCCTCACATTCCACCAAATGAAACTACTTCAGTAATCGTATTTACTGACGATCTGAAGGTGTCGCCACTGGAAGTCAACGCGCCTATTTCCTAATCGAACGTCATTTCTTTAAGCATCTTTTGGTTCGAGAGAATTATTTGCATCCAATTTTCTCGAACCGCGGTACACGAATATTGTTTATATAGATATATCGCCAGCAACACCCCACAATATCGTACTAACGTACCGCAGGAATATAATCCATGTGTTTACTATCGCAGTAATGTCGTAAATTTTTGCATAATTCGTGAGATTTTATGATGACCGATAAAATACTGAACAGATCACGAAATGTTACAGTGTTATTACATTTCTAGGTATATTAATAGACATAATATTTAAAAAATGTCACGTCTGAAAACTCATTTCTTTTAGTTCATTCCGTTTCTAAAGCCAGAATTCTCTGCAAACGGTATTTTTGAAAAAAACTGTCACAATTGGAGCAAAAATATAACTGAAAAACCAGTTAATGAGAACAAAAAGGCAGCGCAATCCCTATTTGACTATCTGCACTTCAGAATGTATCCATGAAGCTTTTGCACAAGTTCTTTTCATGCACTTATGTTTTATGCTTCTTTTTCCTACTTCTGAGAAACTCCCTATTTAACATTAATTTGCATGTTGGAGTTAAAGAGTGACATCAGAGTACCCTTTGCTGTAAAAGTACGTGAGGTAGAGCAACAAAACATTATCCCTCACAGCCCTAAAAAACTTAGAAAAAGTGTTTATTCCTCATGAAATGTGTCTTTCATTCGTGGAAGAATTGCCATGCATTTCTACAAAATGGTTCGTTCGTTAACACAAAATCGGCATGTCAATTTTTGCAGTCATTAGATTCGTATGTATATCTCACATCCCGTGAGGAGACGGGATTCCTCCCCTTCTGGAACGAAAGATTCGGCGTCGACCTATACATCGGCTTGCGCTGTTCCCGTCACCTTGCCAGATATATTCTCTAGTGAGACACCGCCCCGCCCGGAAGAGATTCAAACTCCGGTCTTCCGATTTGATTTTTTCGTGTTTCCGGGCGCGTCAACTGCTTTGGTCATAAGTCCCGTTAGTGTAGTGCATGTTTTTTCGCGGGATATGACGGTGATCTTCCCCTGCTGGATGGCGAGATCCGGCGCCGACCTACCGTCGGCTAGCGGGGTTTCCCCCTAACCAGGACTCTCCCACCAACGGGGCACCGCCCCAGCCGGGACAAGCTCTACGCTCCCGACCGGTCTCCCGGAATATGTGGTAGTGCAATGCATGTTAGTGTAAGTGTGTGTGTAAGGGGAGAGGATAGGACAAGAAAGAGGAAGGACAGATCGCGCGCGGTCCGTGGCCCGTTTGGTAGTGTACTGCTCCGGCATTCGCCTGGTGTTGATGGGAGAAACCACGGAAAACTACCGATCAGAACAGTCGACCTCTTGAATTCTCCTCCAGACAGCGACTGAATCCGACCTAGCTGGAAAGCTAGTGTGGAAAGCTAGTGTGGAAAATCCTGCCGCCGTGGGGAGTGGGAACCTAGGACCTCCCGGTCAGAGGCGCTGCAATGACATCAGTTGATGCACTGAGCTACCGCTCCTCCGGTCTTCCGACATGTATAGTAGTTTAGAGCATGTAAGAGTAAGTGTGTGTGTGTGTGTGTGTGTGTATCTGCGTAAGGAAAGAGGAGGGGACAAGGTTGATTAAAGGAAGATTTTGCGCGGTCCATGGCCGGTTTGTTATGGTACTGCTCCGGAATTAACTGGGTATTGACCGAATAATCGGCGGAAAGCCCGCCAAGAGAGCAGCCAGCCACTAGAAGCGACTGACATCAATCAGAAAACTCCAGGCGGCGCAGCGGCTAAATTCAACCAAGCCATCTAGCTAGAATAAAAATCCGCTCAAGTCAAGACTCAAACTCTAGGACCTCCCGATCAGAGGCCCTAATTACGAATTCGCTATTTTTTTTCTTCATGATATTTATATTAAAATTGTTTTAGTGAAACTTTTATTTATAATGTGTTCGTACATTTGAACAATATGCAAATTTGGTGACTTAAACAATTAACAGCAAATCGAACATAGAGATACTTAGAAGGTTCGAGTCAAAATGTATTTGAAGATTAGCCAATGCACCATGGTACGTGACAAATAACACACTACATCGAGACCTTAAGATACCAACAATATATGAAGAAATCACCCATCGTAGCACTACCTACCAAGAACGGCTAAACAAACATCCAAATCCATCAGCCATAAATTTACTGGACAATAGTGAGGAAGAACAGCGACTCAAAAGTTATCATATTATGGAACTGCCCTTCCGTTTCGAACAACCTTCCTGAAGAAGATTTCTAGTTTATAGTTTCTAATTGCTGTCATAATTATCACATTTACTGATTGTTTGCTCAAAAACAGATGTAAATAAACGGCAAAAAATTAACAATGATTGGAGAAGAAACACATTGGTAGCTCTCCATTAATACAATTAATACACATGTAAAATCTGCAGAACTTCGTAACCTCTGAAGGCTTGAATTTTATTAAAAAATATAGCATTTTAATATTATTCAAAATGTTCATTATTTTTGAGAAAGGTGTTGACGTGCACCGAATTTGTGTATCTCTAGCACTGTTTCAACAAATTCACAGAGGCAAGAGACACTATGAGGAGACCGGGAGTGGTTGCTCAGTGCATCAACTGATGTCACTGCAGCGCCTGTGACCGGGAGGTCCTAGGTTCGAGTCCTGCCGGCGGTAGGATTTTCGACACTAGCTTTTCAGCTAGGTCGAATTCAGTCGCTGCCTGGAGGAGAATTCTAGCGGCCGGCTACTCTGATCGGTATTTTTCCGTGGTTTCTCCGATCAACACCAGGCGAATGCCGGAGCAGTACCATAACAAACGGGCCACGGACAGCGCGCGATATTTCCTTCCTCTTCCTTGTCCTACCCTCTCCCCCTTACACACACACTTACACTAACATGCACTACACTACCACTTATTCCGGGAGGCCGGTCGGGAGCTTAGAGCTTGTCCCGGCTGGGGCGGTGCCCCGCTGGTGGGAGAGTCCTGGTTAGGGGGAAACCCCACTAGCCGACGGTAGGTCGGCGCCGGATCTCGCAATCCAGCGGAGAAAGATCATCGCCATCTCCCGAGAAAAACATGCACTACACTAACGGGACTATTGACCAAAGTAGTTGACGCGCCCGGAAACACGGAAAAAACATACCAAACCAAACTATGAGGGGAGGATTGTTGCAAGTATTTCCGATGCAGAAGGCTATTTACGGAGGAGCCAGAGGCCAAGGAGGATTGCGCATGCGCCCGCAGTGACCTCAGCGGCGGCCGCCGCGCGCCAGTAAAAGCCGTTCGCGCGGGAATCCCAGCGCCGATGCCTTGCGAAGGTTAGTCCCACTTTCTCTCCCCCTCCCCGCCTTCCGCTGGGCCACGCCCGCCTCGGAAATCACCGCATCCAAGCGCCGCCGCAAGACGTCCGTCCCGGCACCAGACAAGCCAGGTGCAGTTTGCGGCGGATTCTGCGGAGGCAAACAAACACGGCGAGAAGGAGTGGATGAAGAGAATGCCAGAGTATAATCCTTACGTAATAATTGAGTAATCTGCATGCGTGCATGAGTGCGTCCGTCCGCCTGCCCGAGAGGTCTGTCGGTTCCTCTGTCTGTTGTTCCATCAGTTCGTCTGTCTGTTCGTCTGTCTGTCAGTTCGTCTGACTGTCTGTCAGTTCGTCTGTCTGTCAGTTCGTCTGTCTGTCAGTTCGTCTGTCTGTCAGTTCGTCTGTCTGTCAGTTCGTCTGTCTGTCTGTCAGTTCGTCTGTCTGTCAGTTCGTCTGTCTGTCAGTTCGTCTGTCTGTCTGTCAGTTCGTCTGTCTGTCTGTCAGTTCGTCTGTCTGTCTGTCTGTCTGTCTGACCAGTCTCTTCGACGATCCGACAGTCCGACTGTCTGACTGTCCTTCTGTCGGCACTCACGGTTAGTCCATTTACATTCCACCAATAGATACAAATGAGGTGTCACTCGACGCGTCTTCGTCTCCCGATGGAGAACCGATCATTTTTTTGCGAATCCAGACAGATTCTAAGAGGTTTTTCAAAAATGCGTATTTTTTAAATAAGACTGCTTCTTTACTTCCTCTTTATAAACAAAAAAATAAGACTGTTTCTTCACTTCCTCTTTATAAACAACTAAATATTTTACGATTACAACATATTTTTGTATATAAAGAACTACAAATATTTTATGTCAAAAGCGGAAATAATTTAATTGAGAGAATATTTCACAATTACAGTACACGTAGTAAAGCCACTAATCAAATTAAAAAGCCCAAAATTCATAAATCTCTAATATCAAGAACCTTGGTGTTCATTGGACCTTAAATATATAATCAATTACCATTAGCTCTGAAAAATAGTAAATCCTTAAATATTTTCAAACACAAGATAAATATTTGGATTTTAAAACATTATGATAGTGATGTAAACAAGTTTACTGAAATATTGCAATAAAAACTTTTTTGCTGTATAAATTAAATATAAATTTATTTATGTAAATATATATTTTGTCTAAGTAAATATACCTATTGCATCTCTGTAAATCTTCACTTATTGTATGATTTAAAGCTAGGTTTTTTATTTTGTACGTTCACAAAAACTTATATTGTAAATGTTAACAAAAAAGAATATTGTAAAAAAACACGCCACACATAAAAAATACTATGTAGAAGTAGACAGATAATAAATTATAAATTCAGTATTGCTAACCATCACAACTGGTTTTCGATGGTTTGTAATTCCAAGAAACAGCAATGTACTTTATCTCTGTAAAACAAGTTGAGAATAAATATTATTATTATTATTATTATTATTATTATTATTATTATTATTATTATTATTATTTAAGCTTAAACGCACTTTGGGTGATGCATTTGGATGGGGAAAAATGCAACCCATTTTTACTACACCCTATAGAGTTGCTCAATAGTTCTAATCATCACGACAAGGTAAATCGATTGCACAATTCCTAGTCCGATCCCATAGGACATTAAGGGGCGAAATTATTGAAAAATATACGTGTTTTTAATTGATTCAGTGCATCTTTGAGAACAATGGTCAAACGCTGTAAACTTCTCTACTCTCTTTCCGGCATTTACACGTGAATCATTACGTCACAATTAATGAGATAATTAAACATAATTTTGTAATGAACTGTCGAAAAACATGTAGAGGAGTGTTAAGCACCTAAAACGCATTTTAGGGGATTTCTCCAGCCATATAAGAAGGTGACAATTCGATCTACTTCTAGACGGATTTTTCATGATTATTCTAGAAGAATTCTGAAATAAAATGTTTTGGTGGAATTGAATGAGGTTGAATGATGTTGAATGAGCACATTGATCTAACGCTGCGGATTATTATTCTACCTTTCTGGCTTAACGTGAATCTTCCGGCTACGATTCAATACATTATCGAAAAAGTTTTTGATACTAATGAAAAGTTTTAGAACAAGATTTTGATTAGTAAAACTAATATGCCGACCTGGATGGCCGAGGTGGCTAAGAGCGAGTACCGACTCAGCGCTTCGGTCCGAAGGGTCGCGGGTTCGAGTCCCGCCTTGGGCATGGCTGTTTGTCCCTTGACTTTGTGTTTGTGTTGTCGCGGAGGGCCTCGCGTTCTGCTGACCACAGATCAGAGGAGCCCGCAAGTGTTTGTTTAGTGTATGGTCGAATATGTGTCCCTTCAGGACGTAAAGGGCAACCGGCTGTCGGCTGGATACAAGCCCTAGGAAAAAAAAGAAAAAAAACTAATATAATGAAACATGAATTTTGTGAAAATATTCTTCCATCATACTTTTTTATACATTTCTTTTTTTTCTATATGTAGACGGGCATAACACCCTTATTGTTTTTAACATTTCTGTTCAATTTTAACCCACGGAGCTCAAATAAAAATTGTCAACATGGAAGTATGCGCCGCTGACGGCTCCAGGTTAAGCTAGTTACAAGATACTACTCTGATGGAACTCGCCTGGTAATGCAATTTGCTGAGGCGACACAGTGTCTTACGGCATTGCAAAATAGCAAATCATTAAACGACACTTTTTCATAATAGGAACAGAACACTGACTGGAAATATATTATCGTTCATGTCAGAAAACTGTTATTTTGGCAGGTTCTTAAACAATTTTCCATCGTCGAACAGTGCATCGCTCCGCGAATATCGTCGTGTTAAGCGCAATATGTCGCATGTCAAAAAATTCACTTTTTTATTTATTACAACATTGTGATCAATCTAGCGAACTGCAGCAGTTGCAATAGGTTTCGAAAGACCATGAACTAATTGAAAACCCGAATTTCATGATTTTACATTCGTGAAAGCTACTGTCAAAATGGAGAGGTAAGAGCGTTTTTCATACGACGAAAACTTCGGTAGATTTGACATGTGAGCTATTGCGGTTACCACGATAACATCTTCGGTCAACCAGAAAACCCGAGCAGCAGTTGATAACGCTTCGGAAGTGTTAGTGCATTTGGATGAATCGACTGATTCCGTGATTCCGGACGCGTCAACTGCTATGATCATTAGTCCCGTAAGCATATTGCATGGTTTCATAGCAGGAGGAGGCGATGATATTCCCCCGCTGAATGGCCAGAACTCTCACCAACAAGTCGGTTTGCGGGTGTTTTCTCAACCACGTATCTCCCACTAGCGGAATAAGGACTTACGCACACCGGTGGTCTCCAGACGTGTGTGGTTGTGTCGTGCATGTAAGTGTAAGTGTGTAAGAGAAACAACGGAATACTACCGATCAGAGCAGCCGGCTAGAATTCTCCTCCAGACAGCGGCTGAATTCGATTTAGCTATCTAGCTAGTGTCAAAAATCTTGCCACCGTCTGGTCTCGAACCCTAGGTCGTCCTGTAGTGACATCAGCCTTGAGCCACTTAAGCTGGCGAATGCAGATGGGGATAGTGTTCTTTATATTTTCTCGTATACCTACGTATATACGGGAGTAATATACGTAGTATAGAGAAAGTTATGTAATGCTGCGGAAAGCCGATTTCGAGATTTCAACAGAAAAACACATTTTGGGGTCATCTTACACCGAAAAAGTGCTTTTTTTCAAACAATCCGTCCGTCAGTCCGTCTGTGGTATGTGAACAAACATAGCGCCTAAACCACATGTACTATCTTTTCCAAATTTACCATGTCCATCTGGCTCTAGTTGAATCTTACAAATATTGAAAACCATTCTTCAAAATTTAGGGGTACTTTACATGAAGCCCCCCGGTCATTTTCAAAATTTTCTCAAAAACGGCTCCAAATTTTTCCTTTAAATTTTTGGTAGGGATAGTACCAAATGTACTCTATCCGATGACGTAAATAACATATTGTTCTATTCTTTTACTTTTAAAACATTACAAAAATGTAATTTTTTTTGACTTGTCTCTCATGTCGGAAATATTTACACTAGAGACGATTTCTTTACTTTATTAGATTTATGTGAACATATCATTTAAATAATGTTAAATAAAGTTTTTTGAAAACTCAACTGTTTTCTATAGAAATTAGCTCTAAATTCCACATTTTCAGAAACGCTCAAACGCCATTTTCTCAAAAATTGCTTTATTTTTTTTTAATTTTTCCAATGAACAGTGCTAATTGCACAGTTTAATATGACGTAAAGTTCATTTTGCTGTATTCTTAGTTGTTGTTTTTTTCAAAAATTACACAAATGTAATTTTTTTAAAATATCACCCTCGCCATTAATACGCACATTTACATCGATTTGTAAACATTATTGCATTATTATTAGTGGAAGTGCTTTAAATGACTTCAAATGAAGTTTTTCAAAAACTCAATAAATTCCTGTGAAAAGTAGCTTCAAATTTCGCTTTTAGAGTAGTGCTTAATCGCCATTTTCTTAATTTAGGTTCTACTATTTGGAAACCGAAAAGTTGTGAAAATTTCAAAAAAGATTTCTGTGGGCTGGAATAGACAGAAGCAGGCAAGAAGGAGGGACAAGACAGTACAGTACCAGTCCACATCAAGGAAAGTAGAAAACTTTCTACTACGGGAAAGTCTGTGCCATTGTATAGCACCTCTCGTTTCGACATTGTAACGTTGCAGTTTGTTCCTGCGTAGCAACAGAAGACGTTGGTGAACGAAAAATAATCAGAAATGTTTGAGAGGTTGAAGTAGGCTGACCTACTAATCAAATCCAAGAAGCTATAGTAAAAGGGCTGTGGATACTTTCTAAATTACTATAAGTACTGGATGTACTGAATTATGAATAACAAAAGTGTGTTGTTCATAAAGAAATGTAATTTCTGGGGAAGAGTTGACTGGTGGCCAGCTGACCTGTGTCTGACCTTGACACCGCTGACGAATGCGATGCTACAATATTCTCCTAGATATATTATTCTAACAATTGATACAACTCATAAAAAATTATGTAAAAATATTAATGTGAATTATTTGAAAGACGAACTCAAAGTGAGATCATGCACGTCGAAGGTAAGCGGACAACTAAGACAATATCGAAGAGCCCTCGCTATGCACTTTCAATGCGCTTTCAACTAAATTCGCCATACATCGTCTCAATAAAAAATAATCCCTGTAAGCAATATTTCTTTAAATAGTAGTTTTGAATAGAATGTGTCTTGAATTCTAGTTCCACAAATAAATTAGTGTCGATTCAACATAATTCAGTTGGCGGAATGATAAAACAGGGAATATCTCAGCCCCAACACAAGTGAGTCAACCTTTAAGAAATAAATGTCAATCATTTCTACACATTATTCACCGACCTCATCCACCTAGATTTGAGAATTTCATAACAAACACTAGCGTGAGTGAACAAAGTATTTCCTCTCTTAATTGAAAAATGTACCCCATTAGAGCCCCAAAAGGGGCACTATCTTCAATACCTCTATACGTAGCGTTCATACGAGACTTTCTGCTCTGGGCAAGTTCCTTCAAGTATTTTTTATCAATGTTATTGATTATTTTACTTTTAAAATATCATCAGTTTTCTTTCCGTGGCACGGACGCCCAACTTGTATTCAATTGTCACCAAGTTGTCACTTTATGGAAATACAAATAAGACGACAGTATATTTCGTCCAGATTTCGAATCTGCATGGAATATATGATTCATGATGCGATCTCGTTACTATGTATTAAAAGCATCTGCTTACTTAAAATATTCAAATATCCATTCAAAAATCAATATTCACAACAGTTTGTTGAAATCTGGGTATCGTGGTCTTATGTAGATCATAGGAATGGAACATCTATCCGAAAAAAAGTATAACCTCTGAAAATTTGGTATTTCACAGAACTGCTTTTTCCTGATAAAATTTGTTTAATTGCCAAATACCCTTTATACCTACTTTTTTGTTAAATATTGAAATATTTACTAGCAAAACCTTTTTGTAAACATACTTCACCTTACTTTAAAATGTCAATTCTTGAGATTTGTCGCTCTTTTATGCACTGACGATGTAGGGAAGGGATATACCAAATGATATGTCGTTCGAACGACTTTAAAGAAGTTAACCTAGACTGGGGAACGGAATAGTGGCGCGTGATCCTTGGCTCGCAGTATACAATTTTGGCTTCAACCTTGAAGTGATTAGAGAAAAACATTGTCAAAATCGGTCAAAACCGACCTTCCAAATTCTCAAGCAAGCAGTCATCTACTTCGATTCAGGTACTGTGTTGGTGTCAAAAATTTACCACTATCGGACGTCTATACTTGAACTTTTCGGTCCTCCCAAAAAACTTTACTTGCAGACACACAAGTTCGTAGTGTACAACGAACATTTTTAACATCATAATGTAAGTATAAACTTTTGATTGATTTATTAGCGATTCCAGAAGTGTCAACTGCTTAGAACATTACCATAAGTTTACTGCATGTTTTATGTTTGGAGGTGGCGGTGATCTTCACCGGCTGGCTGGCGAGATCCAGCGCCGACCAAGTTGGTTTGCGGGGATTTTTCCCAACCAGGAATCCCCCACCACCGTGACACTGCCCCGGCCGGTCCAACTCTGCACTGGGAAGGTCTCCCAAAAAGGGCAGTAATGTAGGGTATGCAAGTGACTGCGTGTAAGGGGTGAGGATAGGACAAGGAAAAGGAAGGACGGAAAGGTCGTGCACGGTCCGTAGCCTGTTCTTTAGGGTACTACTCCGGCATCCGTATGGTGTTGATCGAAAAGCTATCAATCAGTGCAGCCGGTCTCTAGAATTCTCTTCCAGACTGCGACTATATTCGACCTAGCTGACAAGCTAGTGTCGAAAATTGTGCCACCGTCGGGGACTGGAACCATAGTACCTCCCTGTCAGAGGTAACAAATTATTTGATTATGTTATGATGGGGGTTATTGCCGTGGCATGACGCCGCTACCAATCTCGTGCAAATTAATTGTTACGCCGCACCTTTCAGTCGTGGTCTGAAATATTTCCGACATTGCAAAAACCTTAAAAGCCTTCAAGCGCGAGTGTTGTATTGTGTTGGTGTAGTTTTCGAGTATAAAGGAAAAGAGAAATCTACCCAAAATACCATGTACATCCAATAAAACTGCAATTGTATCTTCATCATCGTATTTTTCCAGTTCCATTGAAACATATGAACTACATTTCGGGAATGTGGGAATGATTATAAGTCTTTGGTTGCAAGGAAGAGTTAGACCATTATTCTTTCCGCGTTTGGTGAACTGATGGCCTTTTCTATTATTTTTTCTCACAATGACAGTATCATGTACTCATTACGTGTGGTTGACAGTTTCCTTTACAACTGACGATATGAAGTGACGCTAACCATCGTTAAATGAATTGTCAAACGTGGGCCAACTATTAAGCCTTGAGCTACCTCTTGTATTATCGTGTAGCGGAGTTTAAAGTAGCAAGCCTCTCCCTATGCCTTGGCAGCTTTGAAAGTTCTTGTGCAGGTGCTCTAGCGTCCTGTGTTAGCACGTGGCGGCTGGGTGATGCGATGGGTGGGGGAGGAGCGTGGCCTCGGCCTTGAGAGTGCACTGCAGCGAGCCGTCGCCCCCACCCCCGACCCCGCCACCACCGCCTCCGCCCAAGGAGAACGGCCAACCACTCATGGCGATCTCCTGCTTCCATCCGATCTCTGCGACCTCCTCCTTCACCTCCCCCTTGTCAGTTTTTCCTTCTTCTTCTTCTTCTTCTTCTCCGTATTATTATTCTCCTAGCATTAGCCTCCATTTTCTTTACATTTCCTTCCTCTATTCTTTACTTCATCCTTCTAATTCTTTCTCTTGTCCTCATACTGTCTCTCTCGTTCTCATACTTCGTTATGTACTACTTCTCATTCTTACCCGAATCCTCCTTCACACAATTCTTCCCCTTATCCTCCTTCATCTAATTCTTCCCCTTATCCTTTTTTATCAACTTCTTTCCCTTTTCCTCTTTCATCTATTTATTCCCCCTTTCATCCTTCATCTAATTCTCATTTTAATCCTTCAATCATTTCATGGACCTATTCTTCAATTTTTCCTCCTCCTCCTCTTTTGTATCACATTCAACTATTCTCCCTCTGAACTTCATTTTCCTCATTGTCTTACTTGTCAAGTAGCATCGTAGCAACGCTTCCCAAGCGTTTCCGCGGTTCAAAGTCCGGTTCTGCAATGAGGGAGTTGCAATGAACAAAACATTTTCCTTCAAAGTTACTCGTTTTCCCTAGCTTCTCGTTTTTCAATTATTCCTTTATCACTCATCCCGCGAGCCACCAGCTTAAAGACTTTTCCTAGATAAGTAAAAATTAAGGCCAAGGATACTTCATACAATAATCTTCTTAAAATAGCTAAGCAAATGCAGAAGGAAGATCCAGTCTCCAGGTCTCAGCATTCACCGGGCAAGTACATGTGTTTAAAATCAATATTCATTTAACCTCTGAGTGTATGTGTGTGTGTGTGTGTGTGTGTGTGTGTGTGTGGTGTGTGTAGTGTGTGTGTGGTGTGTGTGTGTGTGGTATGTGTGTGGTGTGTGTGTGGTGTGGTGTGTGTGTGTGGTGTGGTGTGTGTGTGGTGTGGTGTGTGTGTGGTGTGTGTGGTGTGTGTGGTGTGTGTGGTGTGTGTGTGTGGTGTGTGTTATGAGTCCACGCTGCTTGATGTTTTGTTTTGATTGTTGAGATTTGTTTACAATTCGTCAAGGTTTTGTTTCAGTGTAATAATTGCATTGTGGTGTTGACAGTTTGCATGTATTTGCTTCTGTGGTGTATTTTGTAGAAAACATTCGCACAGTGGGTTTTGCTCGGTTGTACTTAAGTGAAGTTGTTTACAGGTTATGTCGAATTCCGAATCGTTGGCCACGCGCCCCAAAAGACGCAAACGTACATTAACTGAACGCAGGGAAAGAGAAAGTCAGCGTAGGTGTCGTGATAGTCAGGTCATTTCGTTTTCTATTGGATCATTGTCTATGAAATGTCACTTTTGTTCTGCTTTGTACTTTCCATGTGAGAGAAATTCTGCAAACGATTTACTGTGTGTTGCTTAAATGTGAAAATAAGTATACCTTCGAGCAATATGCCAGAAGAAATCAAACAGTTGTTTCTAGGAGATGATGACACATCAAAAACTTTAGAAATAATATCCTTCAGTATAACAGTGCCCATCTTTTGTGCCGATATTGCATTGCCACCTGGTCATGAGCCATATGTGTTCAAAATTTTGGGAACTCATCACAGAATATCTTCGTTATAACCTGAAGATCCAAACAATGCAATATATTGTGAACATTAGTCTGGGTAGAGTATTTTACATTTATCTCAGATCTCACCGTCACATTTTGACGGGTTCTCATAAATGATCTTCTTAAATAGCTCAGCAAATGCAGAAGGAAGATCCAGTCTCCAGGTCTCAGCATTCACCGGGCAGAGTATATGTGTTTAAACTCAATATTCATTTAACCTCTGAGTGTATGTGTGTGTGGTGTGTGTGTGGTGTGTGTGGTGTGTGTAGTGTGTATGTGGTGTGCGGGTGCGCGCGCGCGTGCGTACGGTGTTCTCTGCAGGGACTGTATTCAATGACTGAGATGTGTATGTCAGGAGGGTCCCCATAGCGGTGTTGCATTCAGTTGCATTCACCTTGCGGCTTTGAAGACAAAGGTTGTCGTCACAGGTGTCCTCTAGCGACCGCCATTCAATTCGGGCTAGCGACTGCCGACACGGGTAGACCCAAGGTTGGTTTCATTGACCGTTTCCTGTTTGTTGGTGCATCTCACAGCATCGCTGTTCCGTGAGAATGGAAAACTTCTCTTACTTAGTTTACGAAAATTACCACAGCTCTCGAATCTCCCAAACCTAAAATTACAAACTTTCACCACAATTTAAGTTTTCATGAAGAGAATTATACCAGTTTAGAGAAAAGTTCCCCTCTCAGTCAACATCATTAATTTTTCAAATGATATTCAATTAACATTCCCCACAGTAATATATTTATACATTATTCAGGGCAGTTTAAAATGCAGACAAAACTGGATCTTACATCTACGTACCGACACCTACAAGTGACAAGAGAACATTTTAATTTGAGCCAGATTATTTTTTCTTTTTAAGATCATAAATTACAAGCCTAGTAATGCGAAATTTTGAAAGGCAGTATTTGCACATAAAAACAAATTACATCCTTCTTAAAGTTCATAGCGTTAACGTTACTACTTATATATGTATTATATTTTCTTGTCTAAGTTCTCCTGAGCCGGACATTTCAGCATTGCATTAGAAGCATCTCACCCATTCGTACATTCATTCCTGCAAGCACTTAGGAGGTCAGTTTACTCAATGAACGAGTCACAATGGGGTTTGTAGACGTAGGTGGTGTGATAATGTTTATCTGGCGATACTCGATTCATAGGATTTTTATCCTTCCTCTGGGATTTTCCCGTTCATAGTCTTACTTAATCCCGCTGAAGAGCCTAGCTGTTATCACAATGAAGAGATTTAGCAAATCATCATGCAACCTTCACATTGCAATATGGAATACAATACACCAAAACGTGACCACAATCTGCTAATCTCTCTCAAGAAGTATGATGAGATAATTTTTTAAGAATTTTGCATTTCGGCTGTGTATGTTACAAAGTAATTTAATCCAACCATTAAGAATAATACGTAGCCATTAACTATAACATCTATCAAATGTGTTCAAAGTGATAAATGAAACTGAATCCATTACTTTTAATTTATTCATAAGCTTAAAAACGCTTCTTAATGGTCAATCATATGCTGATACAGAAAGTATTTTATCACCTACGAAAAATAAATATTTTATTTTTAACAGATTGGTAGTTTTTGCCTTCGATACGGAGTTCGACGTACACTGCATAACTTATCTGGATCGTGGTCACGAGAGAAATATGAAAACAGTTATATGCTGCTAGATGCTCTCTTATGGAGGTAATCATGAAAGGGAATTATGGGTGGGAAATATGAAAAGATAACCCGAGTCAAGTTAACATTAGAGAATTAGTAAATAAGTAAAATTGAATCATTAAAATTAGGTAAAAAATAAAATCTTCCATGTACCAAGGGCGTGAAGTGGTTCGAATAATCTCGGGCGACAAGAAGCCTTCGATTGATTGATTTTTTCGTGTTTCTGGGCGCGTCAACTGCTTCGGTCATTAGTCCCGTGAGTGTAGTGCATGCTATTTTTCTCGGGAGATGGCGGTGATCTTCCCCCGCTGGATGGCGAGATCCGACGCCGACCTACCGTCTGCTAGTGTCCCCTTAACCAGGACTCTCCCACCAGCAGGGCACCGCCCCAGCCGGGACAAGCTCTCAGCTCCCGACCGGTCTCCCGGAATATGTGATAGTGTAGTGCATGTTAGTGTAAGTGTGTGTGTAAGGGGAGAGGATAGGACAAGGATGAGGAAGGAAAGATCGCGCGCGGTCGGTGGCCCGTTTGGTAGGGTACTGCTCCGGCATTCCCCTGGTGTTGATCGGAGAAACCACGGAAAACTACCGATCAGAGCAGCCGGCCGCTAGAATTCTCCTCCAGACAGCGACTGAATTCGACCTAGCTGGAAAGCTAGTGTCGAAAATCCTCCCGGTCAGAGGTGCTGCAGTGACATCAGTTGATGCACTGAGCTACCGCTCCCGGTATATATACGTAACCTAATATACAGGGTGTGCAGGGAGGAAACGTCGAAACTTCGAAAATAAGCTCTTAGGCAATTTTAAGCATATTTTGTCTGATAAACTACATGGATATTTGGAATAGCTGAGCTGCAATGTGCACTCAAAAGTTGGTTTGAAAATATAAAGAGCAGGTGACCGCAGAGTTCAAAGAGAAAGGCACGCGTCTGCTTGTTTGGCGTCCGAAGAAAACTGAATTTTCCAGAACGACGATTACTTCGTATATTGTTTAAAAGTGAAATAAATTTGCCATGAAATATATACATTGAGGTAAATTTAATAGTAAACTTTGCTTTTTTAGTTTCATAACTAGATACATACGCTCCAGAACATTTATTCTAGAAATGCATATGTTTTATACTTTTCTGTTTTAAATAAATATTAACAAATTGTAACTTCAGATTCGAAGAACAAATGTTAGTTATTATTATTATCATTACTATCATTATTATTATCATCATTAATATTATCATTATTATTATTATTATTATTATTATTATTATTATTATTATTATTGCATAAGGTTACTTTAAAAATAATTAACTCATTAAAATATAATAAAAATTAATATCCCAATTTATTCTGATACGTATCCGCCGTTACTGTTTCTTTGAAAAACAACAGACCAATTAATCTGCGTCGATAAATGACACACCATGTTCCAATCTTTTTTTAATTCAATGGTCTCTCTACTGTTTCCTATGGTCTCTCGGTGCCCCCAGAGAGCACTGTTTTGCTGGTTAACATATCTATCCAGATGAAGCCAAGCCTCATCACTAAAAACACTTTATCAAGTGCATCAAGACCTTCGTTAACAATTCGCCGTAGCCAATTACATTACTTCATGCGAGCAGCCCCATCTGAAACCTTAAGCTCTTGAGAAGTCCGCTGTTTGAATGCGCACATTTTCAATTTTTGTGGCACAATGTGCACTCCCATACGAGAGATTACATTGCTCCTGGAGCTCCCTTAATCATTTTTTCGGGGAAGTTGAAAGAATATCCCGAACTTCCTCTAGTTTTCGCTGCCCGAGCACTGTTTGGCACACATCTGTACCAAAAATGTACAGATGTTTTAAACATGCATTAAAAATTATTAACTGCAGATCCGCAGAACAAATTTATTATAATAATAATAATAATAATAATAATAATAATAATAATAATAATTATTATTATTATTATGTGTTATTAATAATAATTAATAATAATTATTTTTATTGAAATAATGTTACTTTTAAAATAAAAGTAGTTTTGAAAGAGCGGGTTCAGTAGTCAGTGACTAATAATCACTAGTGAAATTATCAGTGAAAGATAGTCACTTGTTAATGATACATCACAGCCTTGGCCTTTATCCCCATTATTTAACCTTAACATAAAGGTTTTGGAACTCCCTGCAACAAAAATAATAAAGGTAGTTAGGTAATCGGTAAAGGAGAAAAGGAAATTATTTATTATGAATGATGAAAAGATAATTATGAATTATATATTGGTGTCGAAAACAAATAAACCTCACAAAAATGTTCAAAATGCCCTCCATTTGCTAACAAAGAAGCATTAACTCGCTTGAGAACATTTGCTGCAACCCGATGTAAAGTTTGTTTATCAATCATGCGAATCGCTTTATTGATGTTTCTTTGGAGCCGTTCGAGATTAGCAGGTTTGTTTGCATTAACTTTACTTTTGAGGCATCACCAAAGATAAAAATTTGGTGGTGACAAATCAGGCGAACGAGGGGGCCACAAACCTCCAGAAAGTATTCTGTTCCCAGAAAACTCTTTCAGAAATTGCATTGCCGACTTGGCAGTATGTGATGTCGCCCCATCCTGCTGAGACCAACAATTTCTCTCATCCTTTTCTAGAAGGGATACAAAATTTCTCAGTATATTCTGACATGTATCCGCCGTCACCGTTTCTTTGGAAAATAACGGACCAATTAATCTGGGAGAAATCGCACATCCTACTCAAATTTTTTTTAATGCTTTGGTCTCTCTACTGTTTCATGTGGTCTCTCAGTATTCCAGAGTCTACTGTTTTGCTGGTTAACATATCCATCCAGATATCCAAGCCTCGTAACTAAAAAACACTTTATCAAGTGCCTCAAGACCTTCGCTATCGAATCGACGTAGCCAATTACAGTAATTCATGCGAGCAGCCTGATCAGGAATCTTAAGCTTCTGAGATGACCGCAGTTTGAACGCACGCATTTTCAATTTTGTAGTGGCACAGTGCGAACTTTCATAAGAAAGATTACATTTCTGCTAAATTTTCCATAATGATGTTTTCGGGGAAGTTAAAAGAGCATCCCGAACTTCCTCTAGTTTTTGCTGCATGAACACTGTAAATCGGCGACTGAATTCCCGATCAAACACACCTCCTGTCTCACGATAGCACTTCACTAACCGAAACATGGTACTCTTGTTCGGAATAGACTCAGATGAATTTTTTTCTCTGAAAGCTGCCCGGCACTCTTTGAAAGATTGCGTCCGAAAATACTCCTCCACCGCAAAACTGCGTTGCTCTACGCTGAGGCGCATCTAGAAAGATCAATGACTTTTAGGTCGTAAATGAATTCTACTAGATTTGATTCATACCCCCTGACAGCTGAGATAGAACTCCGCGTGAAATATTGGCTTTTGTTATATTTTATAGCTGTCATAAACCGTAGTCAGGCCCGCTGTGAACATGACGGAAAATGATTAATTTTCCAAGCTTACACATACTTCAAGAATTCTTGGAAGCTTAAGATAATATGAGAAATGTTATAGTCCATTGTAATATATATTAAGCTCTTGTACCTGTATAATCGTATATCTATACCATCAGACTTGCCACGCTCTGAGTAGAAATGAGTGCTTTTGGGGCCCTAAATGGTATTACCTAAATGAAGGGAATGTGGCCAAAAAGTGGTATATTCATTCGCAAAGAAAACTAGCGATCCTATAATGGCACGCACTTTCTCGCATTAGTTTTGTAATGTAATAATTCTGCAATTTGATATCACATTAACAGTCAGATTTAAATTATAAAACTTACCAAACGCAAGACGTGTCCGGAAAAGTAATTTTTTTAAGTTTACATATTAACACAAATTGGACAATCCAAAACTGCGTTCTAAACAGAGAGAAACATTATCGTCCAACTACAAGAAGTAATTCACTGAACTGCGGTGTGGCGACGTTGCAATAACCATATTGTGGCCTGACCGTCTCTTCAGCAAACGAGAGGGAAATTCGAATTTGCAATTCCCAAGACAAGCAGAAATTATGCGAAAATAGAAGTTTTTAAAAAAAAGTTCTTAATAGCATTTAAAGATTCAATTTTGGAGAACAGATTTAAACAAGTGAAAATCTCCATCATCAATTGTAGATTTACAATGTTAATTTTTTTTGGAAATTTTGAAACTACATAGTTAAGCGAAAATGGACTGTGTGCAATATTTATATCTTTGCTCTAATCGAGATAAATCGAAACATTTGGAACTCTTTTTGAGAAAGTATTTTTTAACTGCCTACATTCCACGCAAAATTGCGCCTGAACGATGTTACACTCATAAATTTAGAAAACGCGAAACAATACTACTCATTTTTACAAAATCGAATTTTTTAAAAAAGACATATAAAAAATAGATTAGATTAGAAGAACAGTTTCATTAAACTATCTTCAATATTGTAGTTCCACGTAGACGTCGAAAAATTTTGAATTTTTCACCTTTTAAAAATTCATGGAATTCCATGAAAATGAATCATGTGCATTTTCTATATGCGTTTTTTTGTTCTGGAATGAAGCTGGACAAGTTTCATTTTTACACTGATTTATAGCTTCAAGAATAACAAAAAAAGTGAATGGCGGTCTGGATAGTCGATGCCGTTAAGGTCGTAGCTGCCTCGGCTCGAGAGGACGCGGGTTCGAATCTCGCCTCGGGCACGGATGTTTGAGTGGGTTTGTGTTGTCCATGCGTGTTATTCCTACGGTTCCTCCTACAATTAAAACAACCACAGTGGTATCTATATGACCCACTTGTTAACAAGCGACCTTAAAAAGTATTTCTCAACTCTTTCTACGGAAAAACAACTTATTTCCCTTTTACAATCACTGATGCAATCGAACAACCCTTTTTTATAGCGTTTTCCATTCGCCGCACTAGTGCGCACCAAGTGCGCACTCAGGACAGCTTTCGTGTTCCATTCGACCGCTAGGGCGCACTAGTGTAAAGAAGCGCATGTTCCATTCGCACAATCGCACGGAACCAGGGCGCACTCGGGGCGCCCTAAACTGCACTGGCGATCGCGTCCGTGCAGTCAGTGCACCGGGCTATTGTGAGGTTAGGTACGCAAGGTATCCATGCTGATTTGGATTCGTGGTGAATTTGTGAAGGCAATTGGGAATGTACTGTTGCGCAGGAATGCTTCGAATGATGAAGTATATTATGTTTTGCAAGAAATGTCTTAAAATAGCTTTTGTGACTCGGGAATTTCGGGAAAATCAGTTTGTGTTTTCCTAAATTTTAACCTTGAATACCTTCATGTTAACAAATCCAGTGCTATTTAGAAACCAAAGTGTAGGTATGTCTCAATTTCAAATCTTGTGTACTATATCGATCACTGGCAAATCACGAAAAATGAAATTTCGACACATACGCATTTGAAGTTGTAGTTTTTAAATAAAGAAATCACACGTAAATATTACATGAATTAAGAAGTAAGAATTACTAAAAGACTTCATAAAAATTATAACAATGATCAGAATTCAAAAGTATTAATTTTCGAGTTCCATCAGCGTGACAGGCCAAGAACAATCTCACTGCGTAGCGCACAAGCACTGACTCAGTTCCGGAATCCGTTTCATTCGTAGCAGCCCTTCACGCGTGTGGAGCAGCACTGTTGCTGAGCGATGACGTTTTTGCCCTGCACTAGGGTGGGTTTCTGTGCAACGAATCGAAAAATGAAAGAATGAATGCCTTATTTTACGTGGCGAGACTCAGGCCATGAGGCCTGCTCTTCCGTCTGACCACGGAAATTTCGTTACGCTCTTTTCACCTACTAGGGTAGAAAGAGGATATTACTTGGGCGACGAAACAGGGAATTTGAATTTAGCTCAGAGGCTTCATTTAGGCTTGAGTATCTTTTACATGCAGTAAATCTACTAACATGGCACAGCCGGCTTTACTTCCCCTCCGAAGGAAGGCGTACGAAGGATTTTTTCGCCCTTGAAAATCCGCGGCTTCGATCAGGTTTGAACCCGCGTACTTGGGTACGATAGCCCGATACGCTAACCGTTACACCATCGCAGCCGACGGAAAACGCTACTCGATGACAGGGACGGGCGCTCTCCTTCACCAATGCGCGCTCTGCCCGCGTAGAGACCAGCAACGAATACGGCGTGTATCGCCTCAACCGTCAGTCACAGACAGGTCATCGACTTCCCGTCTATCGCTCTTCTTACGAAAAATAATAGCTTTTCTCAACAACAAAAATAACAATTTAATAATAAGACTTCGGTCATGTTCACAAGTCCTATCAACTTCTACAAACACTAAGAAGTGATCACTGCTCTTGTCTTAGGCACATCGTGAATAAAACCCCTCATTCTGTGGAACCAAGAAGCCATCAATGTAGTCTCCACGAGCTCACGAACAATTCTACTTATTTATTCAGGGTCTTCTAACATGAAACGCTGCTATGTAGAGACAAATGTTAAAAATAACCCAATACGTTACAGACGGGGAGGGGGTGATAAAGTCAGACAGCAGCCGACCTGAGAATAGGAGATGCACTAGTCTTGAACAAGGAATGCTAGGCGTCTTTGAGCGTATTGGTAATATGGTTAAACACGAGTGGTGAACACAGGCGAACAAAACTTCCCGTATTTTGAGCGAGTACGGAACACTTAGGAAAATCGACTTTGTATCGATATCGAACATGCGTTCATATGCTTATAGAAATAACCCATTTCGAAATATATTTTGAACTTCGTAAATCCTTGGTCAATAAGGGATTCCAGACATGTTTTGCCTCTACTACCAGCTTCATACCCGTTGTTACACTCCCTTCCATCTATAAGCCTGTCCACCGCTGTTGCGTTTTCACTAACCTGTCAAAAAATCAACAAAATTCATATCGTAAAGAAACAATTATTTCACACCAGCACTAATGAATTATGGTTCATATCAATTCACCAATAATAAAAGTAATTCAACCGTGATCCCATTATTCACCACATTGCTTACATATCCCATAACTTCTTCACTGATATTCACCATGTCCAAATTTTATCTTCATTCAACCTCTGTAGAAGCCACTCATCCTACTCGCACCAAAAATAAATATCTATTTCACATATTGTTTAAATTGTTTTCACATTTACAAGAGAACATACGAGGTGCCATCTTCGTTCTCTCAACCTCTGAACTAGTGTTAGGTAACTGTTAGGTTAAGTTGTATTTATTAAGCCAACATTGAATGCGTATAGTTCAATGAACTGATCTATGTAAAAAAAATCAAATAATAAATTGGGATAATTAAAATAAAAAAGGAAAAAAATAAAACTAGCATGCCCCATCATCATTGACTGATCCTCTGCCACCTGTCACACGAGTTCCTTTCGGGAACTTATCACCCTGTCTCTGTCAAATCAACTCATTCCTGAACTGACAACGCCATTACTACTTTCCCTCTTTGTCTCCTCCACGACCGTTGCATTAACGAGCAGACCACGTTTTTTGAGAGGTTAAAGGGACAAAGACTTCGAATAATGCAAAAATCTTATCATCAGCATTCATAAATCTATCAATTTTAATCTTTCGTACGTCAATAAGCGAAGAGAAATGCGCAGAATCATCTCACTCTGCTGAGAGGCAATCCGTTGATCTTCCCAGGGTCAGACACGTTGGACTCCGAAGTACCGAACGAGGCTAAACCATCGTTCCACATTCTCAAATCGCTGTCCTGATGACGACTTAACTCCGATTACAAAAAAGATTTGAGGACTTTGAGCGGCGCGTAAGGATTGTCGGGCCTGAAGACGCTCGGCCACCAGATTACCAGCGATCGCCACTTGATCGCTACGCTCGCAGGCTGCAGCCCCAATACTAATCACGCGCTTTTTCTTGATACTCCACAGCGGGGGGTGCGGGGAGAGGCGGGTTCCGTCTACGTCACGGCAGTGCAGGGCTGTCAACTTTATTGACAGAAAACTCGGAGTGATAACTCGCCTTGGACTAAATAGCTATGAGAAACAACGGAAGTTTTTTTTTTTAATTCTGAAGAAATAATTAATAGTTATAGAGATAATTGAGTAACAAGAGGGAACATGGTAAGCATAGGTCGATAGAAAGAGAGACCGAAAACTAGGAAGTCCGCATTGGAAAGGAAGAAGTTGGGCACTGCAAACTGAGCCGTGACGTTCCGAGTGGAGCTCATGTTTTCTACCGGGCCGTGCTATGCCGGGCTGAGCGAGGACTAGAATGCTCGAGAATCAAGAAAGAGTGCGAGCACAGTACATTCGGCACGCGGTCCGCATGCCGTGGGTGTCATGTCACACAGAGCTATACGTCGGACAACGTGCACCTGATAACTTTTCGTCAAGCTCCCCGTGAGGAGGGCTGTCCCAATAAACAAACCGTTTCCTGTTTACGTGAGAGACGCAATCGAGGCGGCGCGCGCCGAGGTCACGTGCCACGTGCGAGGGAGGGGGGAGGAGGGCTTCCCCGGCCGGCGGTGTTGAAGCGCCCTGATAAGAGCAGTCGCGTGGATCAGCCTTGCGACAGTAGACAGCGCCCTGGGCTCTGCGAGACGTGATAAGGCGCCGCGCGGGTCTGGGGACGAGGGCGGAGGCGGCACAGGGTGTCTGGATAGGAAAGTGGTGGAGATCGGCGGAGGGAGGCGGCTGACAGGGAGGCGGGAGGCCGGAGATGGGGGGGAGACGGGAGGTATGAGGCGGGTGGTACGAACCGGGAGGTTGGGAGGAGGGAGACGAGAGGTAAGAGGCGGGAGGCGGGAGGCGGGAGGCAAGAGGCGGAAGATAGGAGAAAAGAGCAGGAAGGTTGAAAGGTGGGAGACTGGAGGTAAGAGGCTGGATATGGGAAGTAGGAGACTGGATGTGGGAGGCAGCAGGCGGGTGGTAGGAGGTAACAGCCGGGAGGTTGAGAGGAGGGAGAAGGGTGGTAAGATGCGGGAAGTGGGATACTGGGTGTGAGAGGCGGGAGGTGGGAGGTAAGTGCTAGGAGGTTGTGAGGAGGGAGAAGGGTGGTAAGTGGGATACTGGATGTGGGAAGCAGGAGGCGGGAGGTGGGAGGTAAGAGCCGGGAGGTTGTGAGGAGGGTGGTAAGAGGTATGAAGTGGGATACTGGATGTGGGAGGCGGGAGGTGGGAGGCTGGCTGTGGGAGACGAGAGGTAAGAGGCGGGAGGTGAGAGGCGGGAGGTAACGGGTGGGAGGTGGGAGACTGGAGTTGGCAATGGACAATGGGCAGTGGCCATGGGCTGAGGTGCGAGAGGGACGGGGGGACGCGTGCAGTGCAGATGGCGCTTCAGCGCAGAGCTCTTGATGGGGGAAGAGGGCGACATCCAAGTGCCATTGACCGTTCTCTGATCTTTTCTTTTCGGCGCAGTGACAACATGCCGTGATAAGAAGTACCTACTTGACATACGTACTTGATAGAAGTGCCTAAAGATCCAACGTATGTGGCTGATCTGTGTTCTTTTGTTTATTTGGCAACGAATGAACTGGACTTTGGATAAGCAGAATACAGAGTTTATACTATTTACAATGAAGTTGCTGCACGGAGGCGCGGCTGTTGAAATGAATGCAAACGAGATACAATTACTATCGTCATTATAATGTGTCTTGCCAACTACAGTTTACGTTTTAAAAGAGGTTACTTAATGGAAGAGGAAAGTTCTTGGAAAAGTACCGATCGGTTAAAGGAAGGGTAATACACGAAAAAAAAAAAAAAGAAATTGCGCCAGAAAAGAATGTACTCCATTCACGAGCGTGTGTGTGGCAAGCATACGATGTGTGAATGATGTCTGTTGTAGGGATTGTAGGGATGAGATAGAATTTATTTTGCATTTTAGTTTTACAAGATGTTTTTCCTTCGAAGCAGTTTTTTAGTGTCAGCCTTTTTACAGAAGGTGAAATCGATACGTACTGAGTGAAAGACAAAGATTTATAGTTTTTGCTTCTGTTCAAAAGTTGCTACTGTTGTAATGAGTCATTACTACCTGGCACCTAGGAGCTTTTCGCCTGAAATCATTAGTAACCTTATAATGTCATTGTTGCACAAATAACTAAAATGATGTTTCTATGTTATTTTGTTGTGGTACTTGTGAGTTCCTTCATGTTCATCTCTCTTTAATTTTGAACAAATAATAGTTTCCATGATTAAAATAATGTTTACAAAGTTTCAACTACGCAAAGTTATAAAGCCAAACGTAAAATGTGTAGCTGAATTTCCATATTTTCAAACCGTAAATAGTAGGATATGGATCACGGGATCGGCCAATTAATGAAACACATTAGTTTGCCAACGTTTCGAAATATTTAATTCCTTCATCAGGGCTACAAAAAACACAATCACATGAAATAAAGACAACTTGTCTGAACAACAACATTAGAATTCACACAATGTTGTTGTTTAGACAAGTTGTCTTTATTCCATGTGATTGTGTTTTTTGTAGCCCTGATGAAGGAATTAAATATTCCAAAACGTTGGCAAACTTATGTGTTTCATTAACGTTGGCAAACTAATGTGTTTCACTAATGGGTTTCTAATGTGGTTGTTCAGAAAAGTTGTCCTTATTCCTTGTGAGTGTGTTTTTTGTTAGCCCTGATGAAGGAATTAAATATTCCGAAACGTTGGCAAACATGTGTTTCATTAATTGACCGATCCCGTGATCCATATCCTACTACTTATTAACGGTCGTGATTTCTACAATGGTAAACCGTAAATACTATATTTCAATATAGCAGAATCAATTAATTTATTACTTATTTAGAGTCTTTTCAACTGCTGAGATCATTGATGGCCACAAGTGATCTAATGATTACATGATAGCGATGATCATAATGAGGATAATGATGGAGAAATGGTGGAATGAGAGGTAGATCCGACGGAGGAAGCACGACAAAATCTACCAAGAGCTCGTTAAATAAATAAATAAATAAATAAATACCAAGAGCTCGTTTTTCTCACCATAAAATGCTGATTGGCTGGGGATGGAACCCTTGTCCCGATGGTGGATAACGAATGCTCTTGTTCATTACATCGCCAGCCTCTTGACTATCGAAATAGTTCTTGTTTATTGATGTGAAATGATGTGTCTGATGTTTTTCTAATTGGCGGTTTCTTTAAAGGATAAAGGTCCATTCGCGTTTCTATTCAAAAATAGAATATAAGTAGTTTTTTTTAATCACTGGGTTGAAAATTAATTTATAAAGACATATACAGCCCAATAATAATGGGACTCTCCACACAACCTCGAATAATTCATAATCAAGGTTGATAAAGCATTAAAAACTGACAAAATTTTCTCTTACATTGTGAAATGAGATGTAGGTACTTCTTCTACTTTTAAAGTGTGAGCATTTTACAATCCTATTATAATGACAAAAAATAATTAAATATAATAAAAGTAACAACTCTGATTAAAAACAATAACGTTATGGTCGACGCTGTATAAAACTTCTCAGTTCCGATATACACTGATCATAAAAAATCAAGTTGTTTTAATAACGAAACAAATGAGCCTATACTCACTTCTCTTATGAAGCGCCATTTCATTGCCCTATTCAAGGTTTTGGTCATTCTCCTGTCCGCGGAACTGCGTTTAATGCTGTGCATTGGCAAAAAGAATTTCCGACTCATTGGAAATCTTTTCAACATGTCAGACCTGCGAGTTTCACACGAAATACTTTTGACTTTTTGGAAAATTCCGCTTCTATGCTATCATTTATTCTCAAAATTCTTGTTAACATCACGACTAGCTCGGTGAATTGTTTTGGAAATTCGTGAAATGGACGTATATTTAATTATCAAAAACTTCATTTCATCACTATTGTTTACATTTTTTAATGTAAAATGTGTAAGATGAGATTATGATTTATGAATGGAAATCTGAAAGACATTCTTGTTGAACAGGCAGAAATAAATGTTTAAAAAAATGAATGGGAACTTAATTCTTAAACCCTACCCGGGAGTATCTTAAGTATCAAAAGTATCTTAATAAATGTGTAATAGAAAGTAATTTTGTATCGCATTTTCTCCCTCTCGAAGCCTTTAAAAAGAAATGGGAATACTCACCACCCCAGGGTAGGGTTAGCGCACAGTGTCAGATGGGTAGGGATTAAGGGTTAAGCCTCTCAATTGCATATTTCACCAATGACTTCAAGTCACTGATCACTTTTGAATCAAGATCCTTTACTCACAAAAGCATACGAATCACAATTACACTCTATATGAGGGAATCATTTGAAGACCTTTTTGTCGGGTAATCCCAGCAAACATCGTTCAGTCATTCACATGTATTATGAGATCTGCAAAAAACGTTCCACAAGGGAGACTTTTTCGTTTTTCCAATAGCTTCATTTTCTGCATATAACAGTTGTTTTGGTTTATTTATTTATTTATTTACGTCAAAAAACAGTTAAAAACTGCGTATGACGGGCTATGGGGAAAAGTGAATTGTGTGCACATTTTCAAAATTCTGTGATCCCTACACTAAATCATATACTACTTAAGTTTTGAATTTTGAAAGGGAGAAAAAAAAACAAAAAAACTCCCATGTAATAAAATCGATTTTCAAGGATAAATAAGCAATAAATTTTGAATTTTGAAAGGGAGAAAAAAAAACAAAAAAACTCCCATGTAATAAAATCTATTTTCAAGGATAAATAAGCAATAAATTTTGGCTCTTATTACTTCCTGCCGCGACAACGTGGAAACGATAATTTGAATAATTGTATTTCCCACTGAATTCTAGAAGACGTGCACAGAAAATGAAGTTACATTTATGTCCAGAAGCAAAACAAGGGGCCATCTCAGCATTTGCTCAATGGATCAGGGAAACTGGACGAAAAACCTGATCGAGATGGGGGTCATTGACCCGGAAGCTGTGTTACAATAGTTGTTACAGGTTGTTTATACTCATTTATACAGTCCAAATGGTAATTAATGCATTATGTATCATTGTTAAAATTAATGTTACTTTTCTTGTGATGCTCAGTATAGTCTCTAATTGTATAGAAACAGTTATGCAGCAGAAACGATTTCACTTGTGATTTAAACTTTTCTATTGAATTTAATCGTTTAATGTCATCTGGCAAAGTGTTGTAAAATAATGTACATGTATTGTATGTGAATTTTTGTAATGAGCTGTTGATACTGTCACCTGATGAATATGATTTCTACGTCGAGTGTTATAGTAATAGACTTCGGCATTTTCTGAAAATATATTCCCGCCCTTAAGCAAGTCATTTTTTACAAAAACCACTGATTCGTAAATAAAAAGACACGGTAATGGTAGAATTCCTAGATTAATGAAGAGAGGCTTACATGAATCACGTGGGTGGGATTTGGTTATTATTCGTACAATTCGTTTTTGTAATCTAAAAGTCTGGGAGCTATAAGATGTATTTCCCCAGAATATTATGCCATATCTCAGGCGGGAATGAACATTCGCGAAGTATACACAACGAGCAGTATGAAGGCTGACTGAATTTGCAAGAATTCTGAACGCGTAGCATAATGAACTTAATTTTGTGTTCAATTCATTTAAATGGACGTTCCATTTAAGGTTTGACTGAATTGAGAGACCTAAAAATTTTGTTGCATTAACATGAGTCAATGGTACACTGTTCATTTTCAATGGAGCACAGAATTGTTTATTTGAAATGGAAAACTGCATTAAAACCGTTTTCTTTTCGTTTACTATTAATTTGTTATTTCGGAACCAATTTGAAACATCTGATATTGTACTATTTACGGTTTCTTTATTGCAAAGGATGTTCGTATCATCCGCAAAGAGAACCGTTCTTCCGTTTCGAATCGTCGAGGGCATATCGTTTACGTAAAGTAGGAACAGAATAGGGCCTAAAATCGATCCTTGAGGAACTCCACATGCAACGGGCAAAGAGTCGGAAAGGTGCGTACGTAATGTTCCATCATTCCAGTAAGGTATTTCAACTTTCTGAGATCGTTGTTTAAGGTACGAACATAACCAATCTAGAGCAATACCACGGATTCCATATGAAGGTAATTTTGAAAGTAAAATGTCATGATCAATGATGTCAAAAGCTTTTGAGAGATCTAAAAATAATCCAATAGGTGCCTCGTTTTGATCTAATGATGAGGCGACATCTTTAAGAAAAGAAAATATAGCTGTTTCCGTTGATTTTGATTTTCTAAATCCATGTTGGCAATCTGAAAGCGCGTCGTGTTTAGTGAGAAAGGTTTCCATTCGTACGTAAAAAAGTCTCTCTAATATTTTTGAAAAAACTGATAGAAGAGAGATGGGCCGATAATTTTGAATTTCATTTTTGTTGCCTTTTTTGAAGAGCGGCTTAATTTTAGCTGTTTTGAAAATATCTGGAAACGTTCCAGTGCATAAAGATGCATTAAATATGTGAGTTAACGGGTGTATAATGGCATACGCACAAGTCTTTAACAAAGAATCTGGGAATTCATCTAAACCGGACGAATATTTATTTTTTAGTTTACCGATTATTTTGAGAATTTCATAGGAAGAAGTTTCGGAAACGAACATTGTGTCTAAAATTTTGGGTGAACTGTCTGTTTTTGAATTTTGTGGCTGAAGACCCTTAGTGAGATCGGCAGCAATTCTCGAAAAGTATTGGTTAAAGAGACTAGCCACTGTTGCCGGATCGTTGACATTTATATCGTTATATTTTAAAACAACATTCTCTACGGGTTTTCTAGTTGATTTGGTAGTATTTTTTATTATATTCCACATTGATTTTGTTTTATTATTTGAGTTCAAAATATCCTGATCGTTTTTCATGATTTTTGCCTGCCTTATGACTTTTCGTAACAATGTTTTGTATTTTTTAAAGTAGATAAGGAAATCTTGAGATACGTCATGACGTTTAGAAATGAAAGAAAGAATTCGCTTGTTTTTACAAGATGTCCTAATCCCTTGTGTTATCCAAGAATTGCTTTTCCGTGAAATATTTAATTTTCGTTTTTGAAGAGGAAAGCAAGTGTTAAAATGAATTGAAAGAGTTGAAAAAAAAGAATTATATTTCTCGTTTGTATCAACAGTATTATAAACCGCTTCCCATGACTCCTGCATCAAGTAGTCTATGAATAATTTAATTTTACTTTTAGTAAACAATCTAGTCATACGTGTATTATTTATTGTGTCAGTGATCGCATTTCTTATAATGGTAAGAATTTGTGCATCGTGGTCACTGTATCCTAAATCTTTTGTTTCAACTTCATATCGAGTAGTAGTTTTGTTAATTATAATTTGATCAATTGCCTTCATCGAATTTTGTGTGATTCGTGTAGGTACATTAATTGTAATGTCTAAATTGAAGGAATTAATTAAATTGAGAAACTTTTCTTTCTCGCAAGATTCGACCAGAAAATCAATGTTAAAATCTCCGCATACAACAATGGATTTAAAAAGAGCGATTGCTGACTTTGTTAAGTGTTATCTCCAGGTTTTCTAAGAACAAAATATAATCTGCAGTTCTCTTTGTTGGAGGTCTGTAAATGCAAAGTATTATCACTTTTAGTGAAGTAAGATGTACAACAGAAATTTCGAAAATATTTTCAATGGAATACACATTTAATTCTGCCAAGGGGATAGAATCATTATTTCTGACGTAAATACAAGAACCACCATACGTAGGACCTTTATGCGATTCTCTCTTTCTACAATAAAAGCCTGCGAGGTAAAAGTTTGGAATTTGGAAAATGCTAAGTTCATTAGGAGATAACCAATGTTCTGTAAAGCAAAGAACGTCCGTTTGATTTAGATCGCTCTATAGAGCTGCCTCGATAAACTCAGTTTTATTTGAAAGGGACTGAACATTATGGTGAAGAATGTTTATTTTTTGCAAGTACCTACACGAATGTTTTTCTGCTGCATCTGACTGTAGTTGCTATATATTTACTCCATTTTTACCTCGAGTGCGTGGTCGAAGGTTGTAGTGTGTCCGGGCAGTGACAGGTTGTGAGGAAGATGGGGCATCAGATGAAGACGAATTGGTAGTGGGAATGGGAGAAACGGGAGTAGGTTCAGAGGAAGAGGCAACAGGGTTCGAAATAAGGGTGGGGGGTGGAGAACGTAAGGAAGGCGAAAGGGACGGATTTTTGGCAGGAGACTGCGTAGGACTGGAGTTGATGATGTATTGTGCAAGTTTGTTACCGACTGCATGTTTTCCAGCAAGGTTCATGTGAAGACCATGCCGGGTGAAGTGTTTTGCTGAGAGGAAATTCATTTCAAAAAGTGTGACATTTGTTTCTCTCAGCTGCAGTTTCAATTGTTGGTTTGCGTGCTTAATCTTGCTGCATAGTGTTGGTCTGTTGTACCAGAAGGGCAGAGTCGAGACTACAATGTTAGTATTTTGGGCGGCACATTGTAATTTGTTAACATGTTGTTCAGGTGTAAAGTTACCGCCCAAGTTAATGTCATTCTGCCTTCCTATGATAATGACTGTGTCCTGATTGGTCATTGTTTTCGTGTGGGTGTCCAATTCTGCAGTCACATCTGCAAACCTCCCGTTAGGTTTAAAAATAGATGAGACTGAGAAATTGGAGGGTAACTTCCTACTGAGAATGGAGGAAAGATGGCGGCCATGACTGTCAGCTAAAATAAGTACCTGTTTTTTAGGCTCAGTAGGAATGTCTTTGTTTTCAAGTGAGCTAGGATGCGCAGCTTTACGTGTTTTGGTTTTGACGCGCTTCCTAGCCTGTTTGCGTTGGTTTGTGCATGTATTTGTCGATGTTAGAGAAGGGTGGTGAGGATCAGGAAGGCGAGGAAAATCTGTTTCATAATCTAAAACACTAAATTTGTTTTGAGTTGTGACTGGATGCGGTGTCTGTGTCTTTTGTACAGTCACGGGTGTACGGTTGGTATTATTCGCAGTGTTGCCGACTTGTACCCAACCGTCTGTGTAGAGAACGACCTCTTCCAACCTTCGGATATGTTGATCTAAATTATTGTTTATGTGTGTGAAGGCTTTCAGAAGGTCGGCTTTGAGAGTGTAGAGAGTAAAGAGAGTAGAACGAACAGTAGCCATGTCACGAATGCGTTTTAATGTACGTGATAAAAATTGAAATAAATACAAGAAAACCCAGATAAGAGCAACAAAAACCTAGCTTTGTATTTTAAAAGTGTTAAATTGATGTGTATTAAATAAGTTAAAAATCAAGATTCAATGCAAAAACTAGAAGGTATGCTACGCACAATTCTAATACTTACGAAATTTGGCAATGTGGCTACGTAGAATTTCGTCAACTTAAGCTGCAACTGTTTAATACAATCAGTAGATTATACGTTACCGTAATTAGATAAAAGATAATATCTGAAAGTTTGTCTTCAATATATAGAATAAGATTTGAAACAAATTCACTTTGATACACTGTCCTCGTAACGTTCAAAAATTTGTTTAAAATTCGTAATCTGTTTGTCTTGGTTATAGCCAAAAAATCAGTTGAAATTATATTCTCAGATAACCTGCAACAAGTAATAGCAACTTGCCTGAATTGTTAGGCCTGGTTGGTTAGGCCTGAATTGTTAGGCCTGAATTGGTTAGGCCTGTTATTGCCTGGTTGTTAGCAACTTGCCTGAATTTTGGGCTGAAATGTACAGGGATACAAAAACACATTTGAAAAGGTAGTGACTAGACTCTTGTGGTTACATTATAAACAAATTATAAATAATACTCATCGTTTTCGAATTTCAGAACCCCTGGGCCTCTGATACTGAACGAATTTGACGAATGAAACAAAACATTTTGTATACAAATGCAGAATGTAGTTTTGTGGGGATTCAATTTCTCCAGTGTTCTATAAGACCTCTCTCACTTATTTTCTCGCTCCTGTCCTCATCCATCTCACTTTCTCATTCGCATACTTCTGGCTGTCCATCAAACACTTTGCAATTACGTGCCCCCACTCCTGCGTTATACTCAGCAGATTCAAATCTTGACATCATATGAATTATATCAGCGATTACGCAGTCTCCTTCAGCATCAGTTCGAAAAGATTTGCAATTTGCGTCAGAGTTCTATGCCTCTAGTAGGAAAATATTATCTTATTCGCGTTGATAACCAGATTAACATAATTGATTGAAGGAGCAATAGATTATGCCACGTGCATCCTTCACTGCGTCCAGTTGACTTTTGACTTTGAGAACATCGAACCTCTTCCCATCTAGAATATGAAGTGATTACAATCTACGATTCTTGACGAAAAATGTTTAAAACTTAAGTTATTTAGAGTAGATATACGTGGTGTTCATGAGAATATCTTAACGGACTAAGAGAGAATAAATGAGGAAAGTTGATTTCCTTGTGTTAAGAAACCAAAATAGGAAAACTGCAATAATGGGCGTTTATTCAGCAACTATCAGATTTCGTGTAGCCTAGAACACATGGAATGGCCAATGTAGAAGAGAGCAATAAATGAATTGGGAAATAAGTACAGTACTAGTAGTTGAAACTTTTAAATGTAAAGTTTGCAAATAAATACAGAAACAACAAAAATAAAACCAGTGAAAATAGGAAGTAGATAAAGACAGAGAGATTCTCAATCGAGAATTTCAATTTGGACTAATATACTATTTCATTTTAATGGATAATTTCTTTGCTATAAAGGGAAAATGGGAATTAATATAGCAAAATTTGTGTCAATAACTGTCAAGTAACTTCTCCCAAAGACTGTTGTGGGCCAAGTATCTACTGACGTACCGCCATTCCGGAGGAATTTGTACAACCCTTACTTTTAAATCTCGCGCCAATTTCTCTGGACTCAGTGCCCACGAGCTCTAGTAAGCTTATTACCTTGCCCGCGACCTTGACATTCCTGACGTAGCATAACTGCATAATAAAATGGTAGAGTTTATGTATCTTCCGAAGGAGCTACAGTCCGTTTCGTCTCTAGGTCATTTGAGTGGAAGTTCCGCACCGCTTCGATTGGTTTTTTTCGTGTTTCCGAGCGCGTCAACTGCTTTGGTCATTAGTCCCGCTAGTGTAGTGCATGTTTTTTCTCGGGAGATGGTGATCTTCCTCCGCTGGATGGCGAGATCTGGCGCCGACCTATCGTCGGCTAGCGGGGTTTCCCCCTAACCAGGACTCTCCCTCCAGCAGGGCACCGCCCCAGCCGGGATAAGCTCTAAGTTCCCGACCGGCCTCCCGAAATATGTGGTAGTGTAGTGCATGTTAGTGTAAGTGTGTGTGTAAGGGGAGAGGATAGGACAAGGAAGAGAAAGGACAGATCGCGCGCGGTCCGTGGCCCGTTTGTTAATGTACTGCTCCGGCATTCGCCTGGTGTTGATCGGAGAAACCACGGAAAACTACCGATCAGAGCAGCCGGCCACTAGACTTCTCCTCCAGACATTGACTGAATTCGACCTAGCTGACAAGTTAGTGTCGAAAATCCTGCCGCCGTCAGGACTCGAACCTAGGCCCCGCTTCGAGATGATGGAGAGGGATCCGTTTGTGGATTGGGTATCAGCCGATCGCCCAGCTCCTAGGATGAACGAGGATGTGAATGGAAAAGGAAGGATTGCTCGCGATCCGTGACCCGTTGATCTGCTTCCGCGTATCCATGTGGAATTGATCGGAGGAAACCCAGGAAACACCATTAAGGGAAACCTGTGTGCAGAATTCTCACCCAGGTAATGATTGGCTGTCTCTCTGCCATTTAGCTGATATCGGAAAATCGCCATTGTCCGGACAGCATAGTTGCCTTCCAAGCAGTTCATTCTGTTTCGATTCCCAGCCTTCGCACGTACAATTTTAAAGTAAATTCACTAATCAACGAGACCTTGTAAACATCCATGCCTCAAGGACAATGTGAGCAACCAACATTGATGTTCATTTTCCGTGATCTCCGATCAAGACCCCGAATTTGGTCAAACTTTGTGATTCTAAAAACCAGCATTGCGGGGCATTATAGCCGGAGTACTGTTGAAAGGCGGAGCAGAAGGACAAGTTTGTAGACGAGCAGGAGAAGGCGTTACCCCTACGACTCCATATTGCTACTCACCTATACCAATCAATGATCCGTCCAATCTTATCCTATGCTTCTCCTATCTGGGTCTCAGCCAGCAAGTCAAATATCCATAAAATGCAAAATTTCCAAAACAAATTCTTTCGAACCATTACAAAAGCACACTGGTTTTTACCTAACTCCCAGTTACATAAAGAACTCGGCGTTACTCCGATCTCCGTCTATTTCTCCCCCCTATCCTCTCGCTTCTATCCCAAAATTCCCCAGATTCTGTGAGCCGTACATTTAAAAATCGGAAAAAAAAGTCCTCATCACAATAGATTAAAGCGTAAACTACCGCGACAGTTCTTCGACCCTCCTTGATCATCATGGACGCGATGTAGCTTCACACATTTAATATGCATGAACTTTTTTTTATTATTATTTTTCTGGTGCAGTGGATTAACTACTTTACAGAATAGTTACATAAAAGTATTACACATAGTACATATACTATGATTAAATTATTACAAATAAGGAGGGTGTCCCCTCTGGAATCCTCTTCAACCATCTAGCACTGCGGAATTGGAATCTTTTTATTAAGTTGTTTAGAAACTTTATTATATGTCGATTGTAGGGAATGTAGGGAGTAATGGTATTGGCTTAAGGTGGGCGGAATTTGTCCTTGGGAAGTCTGGAGCGGATTCTTGTTTGTATTATATGCATGAACTCAATGTAATTTATCTGCCAATAATGTTTCGTAAACAATGCTCATATAATTCAAGGTACCTCCAAATTATCGTACTCGGCTTCTGAGGGCTTTCGAGCCAAGCAGAAATAAATGAAAAAAAGGAGGAGGTGTAGTGAACGAGAGGATCGAATGAAGAGAGCAAGTCGGGGCTGACCGTTGTGACAAATAAATGCTCAAAAACACAGGATAATCAGCTAATATAGTGCTACATAAGTGGCCTGCAGCAACAAAAAATCTGCTGAACATAATGTGACATACCGATATGTCACATGAAAATAAACAAACATTTATTTGTAGACTATGTGGTGGAACATGCATTAGAATATATCACGAGAGCAAAGGCTTAGCAACGACCGGGAATAAACAATGTAGTTTTTGTTTTTTGTAAATGCATTAAGAGGTGGCTGGATGCCGAAAGTAGAAAATTTGGGATTGGGCGAAGAAGTTTAGACGATCGAAAGGTCAGCTACACCAAAATATAACGAACGAATGGATTGGCTGGGTGAGAGAAGGACGGTCAAATGTTATGAAAAAAGAGGAAGGTAGTTTAATACGAAGTCTTCGAGGGGTGAATCATGCAGGAAGATTTCATTCTGACCGGCATCGCGTGTCTGAACTGATCGTAGGTTCGTGAGAGGGAGCGAGTGTAGTGCAGATAGTCAGAGTCGGGTTATCAGATCGTGAAATTTTAAGGACAGTAAATGATATTGCAGATATTGCATGTGGAAGTAATATTAAATGCATAAATTGGGACTGTCGGGAGTGGTAATCGAGTTATAGATTTCGGGACTATGTCATAGGACGTAATCGGGACTGATAATTTTGATAGTTTGAGACCAGTTTGGATAGGGGCAGAAGAGGATTTCTTGGGACTTTGGACTACGGCAAGCTCGCTAGATATTTCGACTGAGAAGTCTACGAGGGACATCAACGAAGAATAGATAAGTTAACCGCGGTATAAAACTGTAAATTCAAAGATATCTTGATCCAAGGCACAACATAAAATCATTTTGTTAAATTCACTAAATTGTTTGCTAAATAGGTAACAATAAACTTTGTTAAATTTTGTTCTTCAGAAAAGAAAGTGATCTTTCATTTAGTCAATCCAAACAGTAATGAACTAGGAATAGAATCATTCTATTTCAGATTCCCAGCGCGGCGAATAGTCTGCGGATCCTATAATCCATTATAAAGGTAATAAGGATTATAATATATCGTGACCCATTGACCCAGCAAGCCGGACGCTAAGATCTTTGCCAGAAATTAATGTAGAGAAATTTTGTATATCTCAATAAAAACAGAAAATTGTTTTCTATGACGTAGCTGCGCACTGCCCGGCAAGAACGAATAAAATACTCTCGTGTAACACTAAAATAAATAAAATAATTTCACAAAAATAATCTTCACGAATACTGCAATAATGTAGTACTATAGTATGCACGGATACTCAGTATAACAGTTCTTTACATTCCAAGAATATAAACAAAGTTACTGGTTTATAACACAATACGTGAGTAGCGAATAATAAATATTGGGCGAAGCAGACGGGTATTTAAGAATGTTTTATCGTTTCTTCAAAAACATTAATCAAGAGGTCAAGAAGCTATATTGTTGAATGTTCCTCCTCAAAAAGGAAATCGCATGATTAGACTTGAAACCATCGTGTAAATCGTGGAATGTCCGAATATGTTCAGTGACTCCACTAGGTGACACACACCTGAGAATTATAGGACATATACGAGCCATTATTTTATTTTTGTGACTGCTAATCACGCAATGAAATATAACACAACACTTCATGTTGATGGCATTCCTTCAAACAAATTTTCATTACTGTGGGGATATTTTAAATATTTTCCCCATGCACTTCATTCTTGATCTGGCGTATGATGCACAGAATTTACTTCCCCCCATAGCACGTCATACACAGTTTTATCTGTTTTTTGACGTAAAATAAATAATAACATTGGAAATGTTTCTCTTCATGAATTAGGTTTATAATCATAATTCATGATCACTCCGTCAGCCACTCCCAATTACGTATCAAATTGTCACTTCAGTTCGCAGTTCAATCCTTCCATGTTGAGAACAGGATTATGCTGTTCAGTGCCGACCTTCTGAACTCACGTAACAAAGGCTTCTGCACTGATTGAAGATAAGCTGCGAGAGGAGTCTGATATGATTGCTGTACTCATGAGGCGTACAGTGAACAATGAGTTCCTTCTTATCTGCGATTCCAATGTATCCCATTACGACTGGAAAACATTGTTCCTAAGGTGATGGGAACTACCTAGGTAGTTTGGTAATTATGGAAATACACGACACACGAGAAGGAAATGACGTTTTGCAACTGCCATGAATGGAGGCAATAAGGCCTTACAGTCAACATCATGCAATGTCAAGAGGACATTTTCAAAGTAGAGAGAGGAGTTCAATTATATCCCGATTGCACCTTTCCAGAAAATGTTTAACACATTTAAAAAATCAATCTGGTTCATATTTATTATAAATATTAGTTCCCGTGATTGTCCTTATCTTCTTCGTTTAAATTTATGTTTGAGAAGTTACACGAACAATAATGCTTTTCCATTCAACTCACAATTGTTCTAAGTTGTTTGATTAAAAAAATACATAAAAATTTAAATACTAGCTTAATATAAACACGTTGAAGGCATTAAACCTTTTAAAGTACGAGTATGCATTTCCATGTGATAACCATTATTGAGTTTTGCAAGTTCATAAAAAAGTATTAAATACATTGTGGTTTACAGGCTAATTCATCTCCGGCATAGCATATTATTAATGTATCAACTGGGCTTAAAATAAAAAGGTACAAAAATTTGTGCCAGATCAGAATTCCAGTCAGACTACGAAGAAATCGATCGCATGAATTTATTATTATGTAATGTTTGAATCGTGAGAAACTCCGTGATTGTACCTGTTACTCACTTTTCATGCACTAATACATGCATTTAGTGAATGGAATTAATCTTTGCCTCTAGCAATAAATATCTTAAGGAATGACCGGAAAGGATCAATTCAGACACAATAGAAATTCAACTAATTGATGATCTTTTGGTCAGTATAGTCTCTAAGGAGTTAATAAAATTTTCATTTATGAAATACAAAATAGAATTTAGAATAATAAAAGTTAATAGCATTGATGAAACTATGGCTTGAACAATGAAATATTTCATGGCAGCTTCTGTAGATATTATATTGGATTTTGAGGATATTAAGGGAATAAAGGCTAATAAATTAATTTCTAGACCTATTCATGTGGCTGGTCATGAATTGGATCTAATAGAACTTATTGTACCTAGGATTAATATTATCATAAATAATATCTTTGAAGAAGATCATCAATTAGTCTTTTCTCATCCATTCGCTGTACATGTGTATACTCAGTGAGTGGCTTCTTTTCAATTTCCTCTATAATATCACGTCGCAGATTCATTATCTCTTTAACCCGTTTATTTCTATTTTTTCCCCTTCTAGATATTGCTGCCGCTCTTCTGAGGAAATCCATTTCCAGGACTCTCCATTTTCTTTTCTGTTATTCTGGAAGTTGCCAACTTTCTGCTCCATACAATGTCACACTTTCAATCATACACTTATAAATTCTAATTTTCGTTTTCTTGCTTATATTTGGGTTCCGAATCACTGGATTTAGGGCTCCTACATTTTTTCTTTCTTTAATGAGTCGGGTTTCACATTCCTTTCCATAAAAACCATGTTTCCCTATTGTTGTTCCCAAGTACTTTATGTCCTCCCAGACTTTTAGATTACGAAAAAGAATGTACGAATAATAACCAAATCCCACCCACGTGATTCTTGTAGTAAGTGAAATCGTTTCTGCTGCATAACTGTTTCTATACAATTAGACTATACTGAGCATTACAAGGAATGTAACATTAATTTTAACAGTGATAGTTAATGTATTATTTGCCATTGGACTGTATAATTCTAAACAATATGTAACAAGAATTGTATCGCAGCTTCTGGGTCAATGACGCCCATCTCGATCAGGTTTTTTCGTCCAGTTTCCCTGATCCATTGAACAAATGCTGAGATGGCCCCTTGTTTTGCTTCTGGACATAAATGTTACTTCATTATCTTTGCACGTCTTCTAGAATTCTGTGGGAAATATAGTTATTCAAATTATCGTTTCCATGTTGTCGCGGCAGGAAGTATTATTCCTTGACGAAGGACATCATGGATAAGAGCCCAAAATTTATTGCTTATTTATCCTTGAAAACAGATTTTATTACATGAGAGCTTTTTTTCAAAATTCACGTAGTATATGACTTAGTGTAGGGATCACAGAATTTTGAAAATGTGCACAGAATTCACTTCTCCCCATAGCACATCATACGCAGTTTTAACTGTTTTTGACATAAAATAAATAAATAAGTAAATATAATTCTTATTATTTCTCCGGTTTCCATAGTAAAAATACGTCATGTGCATTGCCTAGTGTCCAGTATACTGTTTTTTGTAGGTTGAGACTCAGTCCCCATTTCTCATACTCTTCTTTTATCTTTCTAGTCATTTATTCAATATCTTCCTGTTCTTGCGCCATCAGCACCTGATCATCAGCGAAATGTAGGGTGTAGAGTGTTATGTTATCATCATGTTGTATTCCCATCCCAGCATATTTTCTATTCCATACCTGTAACACCGCATTAACATATATTTTAAAGAGCGTAGGTGACAAACAGCATCCTTGTCGTGGCCCTTTTGGTATAGGAAATGTTTGGGTCATCTGTTTTCTAACTCTCACTTCTCCCTTTTGATCTATATACAATTCCTTCACAGCATTTACTAAGATTTTATTTACATTACTATTATTCATAACTTCCCATAACTTTATGATTGGCACACTATCATAAGCCTTTGCTATATCAAGGAAGATCATATGAAGTTCTCTCCCTGTTTGCCATTTCTTTTGCATCACCTGCGACAGGCAAAACAGGTTATCTGTACATGATCGGCCCGCAAGGAATGAGGAATTTCGTCAAAGTATTTATTTACTCTGTGAACGCCAACAGTAACAAAATGAAATAATGACGCTGTGGCCGTGACTCGAATAATCCATTCTTATCTCAAGGATCGAGAAGTAGAAGTAAATCTGATGACACAAAATGATAAGGGAACTTCCTTACAAGGACGGTTTGCAATACGATATGTTGACAAGACTGTGAGAATCGAAGAAATGATTCAAAGTCTAATTGTGATTGGATTGAGAGCAACATAGTTATAAAAATGGTTTTCCCGCACAGAGATCTCGTGACAGAAATGTTACATTGATTTACGATAGAGAAATATTGGTAAACTCAATGGCGAAATATGGTGTTTGAGGATTATATGAAGAAAGAGGATAAGATGAATAGCACTGATATCGCTTTGTAAGTGGTGATAATGAATTGCTTCAAATATGGTCTTCGATGAAGAAGATAAATTTCACTGTTTCAACAACTATTCCGCTAAATGCGGAGCCTCTTATGAGTAGAAGGGGAAGCAACATGTGAGTATGTATGGGGGGGGGGAATTCAATAAAATCTTAAGCGTGTATGTAAAACATTAGGTAATCAAGGCACTTAGAGTTTGCAATGAAAGTTTTATTTTTTAATGTTTCAAATATTTGTACAATGTGTGGGATACCATTCATTCAAAGGAAGTCTTTGCCCTTAATGGGATATATGACCGGGCTACAAATAAATAAAACGTATTTGACATTTTCAGGGGAATGTATTCAAACATTTAAAGGAGGTGTGTGTTGGATTTAATATCTCCCACATAAATGTTCATATACACATTACTACCGTTTCTGACACAAAAGAAATTCTATATCTTGGACATATTTAAATATGAACTTTAACACTACAATCTAAAAATATTATCAATTATTTATTTTAGTTAATAAAATCTAATGAGAATTACAACTAACAAAACTATATCATTCATGAACATACAGTTTTAATAACTAGCGTTTAACGCTACATCGTACATCGAGAAATAAAGTTGCAATCTTTCATCATAAAGCTACAACATATATCAACACTTTCACTTCTAAGAGTTCAAGACAACATTGCATAATAATACTGATTTTCAAATGTACAAGCTGGTATAACTAAGTTGGTCAAAATACGTGCAGATGATCTAGCAATCTTTAAGAGTTTCATACTATCAATTTCATAAATGATTGTATAATAATAATAATAATAATAATAATAATAATAATAATAATAATAATAATAATAATAATAAATATGCACACTACACTACCTACACTTGGAGCGGTAGCTCCAAGCATCAACTGATGTCACTGCAGCGCCTCTGACCGGGAGGTCCTAGGTTCCCACGCCCCACGGCGGCAGGATTTTCGGCACTAGCTTTTCAGCTAGGTCGAATTCGGTCGCTGTCTGGAGGAGAATTCTAGCGGCCGGCTGCTCTGATCGGTAGTTTTCCGTGGTTTCTCCGATCAACACCAAGTGAATGCCGGAGCAGTACCCTACCAAACGGGTCACGGACCGCGCGCGACCTGTCCTTCCTGTTCCTTGTCCTATCCTCTCCCCTTACACACACACTTACACTAAAAGTAGTGACCACGCAATTTTTCGGGCAATAGAAGTAATGTGCTCTCCTCATCCCAGGTCCTGGCATACTTTAACACCCTGATACAACACGATACTTGTGGAATAACTAACTATGCCTGCCATGTGGTATTCCACGCAAAGCTTCTTTTCTGTTTTAGAAAAGCTTAGTGGCACACTTTTGGGGTCCCACTACCTCATTTTATTTATGATAGTTAAGGAATGAATGCTATTTAGATCGTTTTGAAGTATGAGGATATCTTTATCCGAATCTATTCGCCGATAAAATGCGCAATTTTCTGCAAATAAGGGCATTACTGACTTAATACAAATACTATTGATGTCGTTGATGAATGCCAAAAATAACAGCGGACCTAAGACTCTTCCCTGGAGGAATACGGACGTTATTAAGGTTTCTCCTGATGGTTCATGCCCATCTCGTACTTGCTGTACCCGATTTGTCAGGAATTCCTGTATTCATGCTACTACGCGCTTGTCAACTCCAGTAGTTGCAAGAAGTACATCGTGCGAAACAAGAACGAATGCTTTAGAAAAATCTATAACAATTGCGCCTGTTCTCTTTCCCGAACCTGTTCCAAATCTAATTATAATAATTTGGCTTTCACAAGCCTAGAGAAGGCTTTTCGAAATCCATGTTGCTCTTCGAGTAACTACTCTAATTTGTCCCTATCCCGTCGCCAGAACACAACAACTGATGTTCTATTTATTTGCAAATCTCTAACGTTAGGCTTACTGGCCTGTAATTGAAAATGCAAGAGAGACTTCGGTTTCAAATTTTGGAACCACCGTGAGGCACGCTACATTTATTTATGCTTATTTCAAATAATCGCGTCAATTATCTAATCATTGGATTCCCTCCAATTTTTAACAGATCTCCGGCGATATCATCGATCTCTAAGGATTTATTGCTTCCTATATTATGAGTTCTTTATCTAATGAGTGGTGACTGTACTTGACATTTTTCTCCCTCAGTTGTTCCGAAAGTACTGGAAGTATTCGATCCTAACCCAAAATTAGAATAATTTAGATATCAATTACTAGTAGATTTTTGACAAGAAATTTCATTTTGAAAAAAACAGTCGTTTTTTCAATAGTTCAATGTACCGATAAATAAACTTCGTTGCTTTGAAAAAAAAAAATGGTTTCTGCATTGTATTTTCTTTCTGAACAACTAACCAAACGATCTTTCGTGATCAGTTTTCAGCTTTACATGTTGTTCTTATTGACGATGTTTGACTCGTGTCACCAAACAGAATGTCATGTTAATATTTTCTTGATGAAAATTTTTGCTTGTCAAAAGTTTGCTTTAACATTTGTGTGTTTCAAAGTCTCACTTTATTTTTAGGTGTATTTTTAAAATAAAATCCAGTCACATCAATTCCTCACAAATCCGTTTCAAAGCGTTATTCCTGTGATTGTTGCAGGAAAATGCTTCCATTAAGACACGTGTCTTCACTCTGTGTATGAGTTATCTCCGGCGGAAGTTGGAATCTATCTGTGGAAATTCATGACACATTTAATGGCACGTGCGCCAACTCATGGAGAACGAAACAAACCAACACTTTTCCTCATAATACTTTTTTCGGTAAATTCAGAGTTAATACTCTGATTACTAAATTATGATTCACAAGCCTTTCAGAATTTTCTTTGATTTCACACATTAATATATTTTGCACCAAACTGCACGTCCACAAATTCGGCGATCTTGGATTGGCAACTTTGAAGGTTACAGTCTCAACCGGGCCATCGTTTGATTATTTTAAGTTACGTTTAGTTTTATTTTCTAAAAATTAATGAAAATGCCAATTTTTTACTTGTTTAAATGGTTTTTCTCCTTGAATTTAGAATTGGGGATGAAAATTTCCCCTCAAAAGTATTATGAGAACTTTGTTAACACATACGAATTGATACGCAAAAACACTACGAAATTTTCATTTCATTGAAAATTCTATGTAATCCTGTATAAATATATAAAATACAGTACGAAAAACACACATTTATCTTCCGTCACCCATATGAAAGTGATATTTAGAATTTATCATACATGCATTCTCGAAAACAGAAAAAAAAACAACCGTGGACACTTTCGTCACTAATGTTGAATTATCTTCTACGACAGTAAATACGTAATCCCTCAACCTGAACTCGTATTTATCACTAAAGTCCTTCGTCTCGGTCAATACGATTTTGTATTCTCACGTTTTCAACTTCATAGAATTAACCCATGAGACTATTTTGACATCATTGGAATCCGCCACTCGCTTTATGCAGTCATCACTTATATGAATGAAGGAATAATTAAATTTATTTCATTACGATGAGACACAACTTATTCATAATATACGAGAATGGATTAAAATAAAAAAACTTGAAATGAATAAACAATAAAACTTGAAATGAAAAATGAAATGAATAAACATTTCTTGAAGTAAAGTTATACACAAAAATACAAACGATCTTAGTTTAGAATTGCAATATGACGAATCAAGGAAAATCATTTCTGAAGATATGATTCTTTGTAAATATGTCTTTCATGTAAGGAGAAACAGCAAATATAATGATGTTTACGGTTTTTACTAGAATTTTCTTGGACGTCGTAAGGGAAGCAGGTAGAAAGCTCTTCCAGTGTGGGCGACGTAGAATTTCTGTTGAGTCAACCGACAACACACCACGACGGAATCAGACTCGGAATCACTTATCCTCCTGAAATATAGTGCTAGTTGCATTGTCATGTTACCGAACAGGTTGACGAAGCAAAGCCCCGGATACACAAATGTGAGTCAGACGAAATTGCATTGAAATTGGAAAGATGATCAATTTAAGTGACGGATTAAATTTGATTCTTTACTTTCTCGCTTACTGCTTACGCAGTGCAGTAAAAGTATTGTAATGCTGAGGGGAAAACGGCGACATTTCGACGGAAAATTTCTTATTGCCGGGCCCTGGTAACGAAAAAGTGGATCATGAGGAAATTATGTTTCTACCATATGTAGCAAATTACTTCCTCTAAAACGTTGTGCAGTCAGAATCCATGTTATGTGACTCCTTGATACCGAAAAATCGATTAACAGCAAAACTGTCTGTGTGAACAGTCTGTAGGAACTGTTTCGAGGAACTGTCTGTGGGAACTATTTCTAGGAACTGTTTTAGGAACCGTCTGCGAGAACCGTCAGCGGGACTGTAGGAACTGACTATAGGAACTGACTGTTTGTAGGACTGTCCGTCTGATTGTCCGTGTATGGTGAAATATGGCACGTAAACCGTTCAGCCGATTTTCTCCAAAATAGACATTCCCCAATCGATTTAAACAAGCTCGATACCCAGTGAGTTTTAAAGTTATATTTTGGTTTTGGGGGATACCTTACATGAAACCTGCACCTTTTCAAAATTTTCTCAAAAATGGCTCTAAATTGTTTGATTAATTTTTTTTCCTCGGGTATTGTAAAGAAGTCTTAAAGGTATTGCGCAGATGTAATTTTCGTTCAAAAACCTGATTTTTCGAAAATTGGTAAAGTTCAAAATATTTAAAAAATTATAATCTGAATTTATATCTGAATATTTTCTCAAAACCTGCTCCAATGTTTTTATTCGAACTCTTTGGATGGATGGCACTAAATGCTCTGAATAAGATGACAAATACCAGTTCTCTGTATCCTTTTATTTTTTGAAAAAATACAGAAATGCATTTTTTGTAAATCTCTTTTACGTCGTTAATACTTACATTACCGGCGATTTGTATATATTATTGTATTTGTGATCATAAGGGTTTTAAATGCTGTACGAAGTTTTTCGAAAACTCAAACATGTTTTGTGAAAAAGAGCTCCAATTCGAATATTTCTAGAAAAGCTCAAACAACGTTTTCTTGAAAACGATTTCAATTTTTTCGTTAAACTTTTTGTGTGGATAATGCGTAATGCATTGTACAAGATGACAAACTCCTTATTGCTGCATTATTTTTTTTAATTACACAAATACATTTTTAAATATCGCGTGTTTCCTTACATTATCGCATTTGTGAGTGCAATTGTTTTAAATAATTTCTTAGGATGCTTCTCAAAACTCAACAATGTTGGCTGAAAATAAACTTCAAATTGCGCGTTTTCAGAAACGCTCAAACACCATTTTCTCATAAACGGCCCTAAATTTTTCAACGAATTTTGCATATAGGAGCAAGTTTTACTCTTCTGCAATATTCTTTAACTCATAATTCAATTTTACCATTAGGGGATCGAAACATTAAAAAAATGTAAACAAAACTCTTTTTGGTCCCACTAAATGGCAATTGAGAAGAGTTTGAAACAAAACCAAAGATATCCCTCACTAAAAAGATAAGGACACTAACTAGTAAGAGAAAGTCTATGCCATTCTGCAGAACCACTAATTTATTTTGTACATCAACAAAGAGGAACATCGAAAACGCCCTACCATGCTTTCGACACCCATCAGTAGAAATTTGCTTCTTTTTATTTGGAGGATTAGTTTTTGACCGATTCGTGAAAGCGTAATGCATTTCGATACACGCTTATTATTTATGGTCGTTTATTGGAATCGTATTACTTGATCCTTTTTTGTTATGATTCAGCATTTCTAAATATTTTTACACACTCGAACAATGAAATATAATAAAACATTAAATTTCTTGTATTTTGAATTCTTCATGGGGCCCACTTCAGAAATGACTAATTACAATGTACTCAATCACAATGTCTTTCAAATCCATGTTTAGTATCGGTTAATCTTGAATGTGCACCGGCTGTCTTACGAAGTGGAATAACGATGGAATGAGAGTCAAAGGAAACGGGACAAAACGAAGCGAGATTCCAGTTGGCCTGCCACAAATTCTATATAGATCGACCAGGAAAATACCGACAAAGGTGTCTCAGAGCATCAACTATTGTCACAGCAGTACCTCTGAATGGGAGGTCCTAGTGTCCTGGTCCAGGCGGGAGTAATCTTTTTGACACTAGCTTCTAGCTAGGTCGAATTCAGCCTCTGGAGGAGAATTCTAGCGGCCGGCTGCTCTGATCGGTAGTTTTCCGTGGTTTCTCCGATCAACACCAGACGAATACCGGAGCAGAACCATAAAAACGGACTGGGAGCGGTAGCTCAGTGCATCAACTGATGTCACTGCAGCGCCTCTGACCGGGAGGTCCTAGGTTCGAGTCCTGCGGCAGGATTTTCGACACTAGCTTTTCAGCTAGGTGGAATTCAGTCGCTGTCTGGAGGACAATTCTAGCGGCTGGCTGCTCTGATCGGTAGTTTTCCGTGGTTTCTCGGATCAACACCAGGCGAATGTCGGAGCAGTACCCTACGAAACGGGCCACGGACCGCGCGCGATCTTTCCTTCCTCTTCCTTGTCCTATCACCTCCCCTTACATACACACACACTAACATGCACTGCACTAATACACATTCCGGGAGATCAGTCGGGAGCCTAGAGCTTGTCCCGGCTGCGGCGAGGTCCTGCTGGTGGGAGAGTCCTGGTTAGGGGGAAACCTCACTAGCCGACGGTAGGTCGGCGCCGGATCTCGCCATGCAGTGGGGGAAGATCACCGCCATCTCCCGCGAAAAAAAAACATGTTCTACACTAACAGGACTAATGACTGAAGCAGTTGACGCGCCCGGAAACACGAAAAAATCAATCAATCAACCTAAAAACGGGCCATGGACAGCGTGCGATATTTTCTTCTTCTTCTATCCTAATATCTTACTTACACATTTACACTAACATACACTGACACAGTTGTCGGGAGACTAGTCGGGAACTTTGACTTTGTCCCGGCCGGGGCGGTGCCTCGCTGGTGCGAGATACCTGGTTGGGGCAAATACCTGCCAACTTTCCAATCCAAGACGACTTTGTTCGGCGCTGAATCTCGCCATCTAGCGGGAAATATCACCACCACCTTCCGCAATAAAACATGCACTTCACTTACTATCGTGCTAAGCAGTTGACGCGCTCGGAATCACTAATCAATGAATCGACCATGGAATCGACCTCGGAATCACAATCAATCAATGAACCCTGTCTCAGTGAGGGAAAGTAAACAGTCATACCGCCGCCTCGTCAAGTATCTTTGTATTTCAAAGCCCAATTAAACGAACTTACTATTGTATACGTTTTAAAAAAGGCTTAATATACCTGTGACAAGTAACTTACTTCCGCTTCCGGGTGAATAATCCCCATCTCGATAAGGTTTTTGTCCAGTATCCTTGATCCATTGAGCAAATGCTGAGATAGCCCCTTGTTTTGCTTCTGGACTTAAATGTAGCTTCATTATGCACACGTTTTGTTGAGCTCTCCTTTTGCTTGTAGTGGTAGGAGAAGAGCTGAGGGTGAGTTACTGTATTCTTAGCAATGCAGAGAAATCAAATCTGCAGTTCTTTTATCGTTGCAAATAGGTTTTATATAACTCGGAAACGAAAATGTCTAGTTTTCAAATGTTGCTAATCTCGCGCTTTTAAAATCTTTTTTATTACTATTATTACTATTATATTATTACTTTTATTACTATTATTATTTTACCTTTCATTCATCTTTCAACTATTTATAGTTAAAATGTTGGAATGGGATTCTGGTACTCAAGAAAACGCGCATTGATAATCTTTTCCCCCATACCTCATACTCAGTTTTTACTGTTTCTTCAAATCAAAACTGGACCAAATGATCTTTTTTGTAACATACAATGAAGGATCCACGCACGCTCGGGATAAGATAGAGTTTGTCTTTTCCATTCTGCCCGCCTAGCAAACACGTGCGCCATTAACGACTACCCCATAGGGAGAAGTGACTCGCAGGTGATAACCAGGCAATGAGAGAGGGAAGGGGCGTGTGTTGCACCTTTAAGAAATACTACTCTTTAACTTTTCCTTACTAGATTACGTGTAATAGAGGAGGAAATGGTATTGGAATATCCTCAACAATATGACCTCGCGTTTGCGATCGTAAAATTCGTGTTTATCGTTCTTTAAGCCATAACTTCGCATGCACCCACTAGTATTATGGTATATTAGTGCGTTGTAACGATTGGTGCAGGTGGAGAGGACATACAAGCAATATTGAACTCGCAAGACGAGATGCCTGTACAGATGATGGATGATTGTGTCATGTATAACTCTGTCCGATGAGAAGCTTTTGAGCTGAAACTTGGTAAATACATTAGCAGTGAAATCTAGTTGAGGCGTTGAGTTATTTTATTTTTTGAGGGTACTTTAAATAAAGCCCCCGTGACATTTTCAAAATTTTCTGGGAAATAACAGCACATTTGTCCTTTAAAATTTTTGCTTGAATAGAAAAAAGCCCATTTATAAATATCGTATAGTTCCGATTTTCATTAACATTTCTAAAATATTGATCTTTTCAAAATATCGAATTTATTTTCGATTATTCCTTCTTCTTCCTTATTCCTTCAATATTAAAATCAATATTTCCTTTTCAATGCAATTTATCTCCCAATTTTAGGCCTCTAATTGGTGTAATACACTTTTTAAAGACAATATGAGTAGTTGAGAAGGAAAAGTCCCGGTATGCTGCATTCCCAAAAGTTTCAATGGTTTTCACTTGTGTTTGTAAAACCATTTCATTTTATTTCATTGTGAGTAGATTTCCTTTCTACATTCGCTGGAGAGATGCAGGCAGATCACGAATGGATAGTGCCAACCTGACCTGCAACACCATTCTGTGAAGAAATTAATACGACTCTCGTAAAACCCTGTTTTTTTGTGTGTTTTTTTTCGTCTACAACTTGACGCAACGCTTCTCCAAGCCCCTCAAGGGGCGTTGAGCGCTTTGCGCTGGGGAGTAATCCTCCATTAATGTGCGCGATTGGGGAGTAATCCTCCATTACTAATGTGTCATGTCACGTCACGTCGCAGTCAGTTGTCAAGAGGACCGCCAGGTAGCATCTCCGCGTACGCGCCTTCTGCGTCACTACCCAGCGGCCAGAATTGGGAAGGAATAAGGATAGGAGTGGAGTTTAGGACACATTACAGGGGTTGGACTAGCCCTAATGAAGCAGCTAAACTCGTTTTGATGGAACAAATTTGACATAAGATTCGACGGGAATCAAAACCGGACATCAGTGGTGAAAGGCTAGCGAATTCGCTATGAGCCACGAGCGAGCTAATTATATAGCGAGCGAAGAATATATTTGTTTTCCAGATTGATTGATTGATTGATTGATTGATAGATTATTTGTGTTTCTGGCGCGTCGGCCGCTATGAGTATTATCTCGTAAGTGTGGCACAAGTTATGTCCGTGGGCGACGGTGATCCTCCGCATTGGAACTTGACATCCAGCACTGACCTTTACGTCCACTAGCGGGGGTTTTCCCTCCAGGAATATTCGTTCGCGGCGGACTCCCCTAGCCGGGACAAGCTCTACGCTACCGACTGGTCCCTCGTCATAGGTGACTGATGAGCACGTAAGTGTGTGGATGGAGAACAAAATATCGTGCGCAGTTTGTGGCCCATTTATTAAGGAACTGCTTTGGCATTCGCCTGGTGTCGACCTAAGAAACCACGGAAAACTACCGCACAGAGCAGCGGACCGCAACAATTCTCCTCCAGAATATGGCTGAACTCACACTAAAGGTGTCGAAAATTCCACCACCGTCGGAGATCGAACCGTAAGACCTTCACGGTAAGAGAAGCCGCAGTGTCAACATGTTGCCACTGAATCATTCCAGCCTATCTAACAACTCTGGCTACGTCAGTGCTATTACGTGAACGTTCCATTGCGTGGCCACGCGGCAATTCTCTCCTGCGTGGGGTGGAGAGGGGGCAGAGGGGGGGCGTGCGCAGAGCAATTCACGAGCGGAGGCGCACAGGAAGGAGGAAAACGCCGCCGGGGGGGGGGGCGGTGCGGGGCGACGCGCGACCGGTTCCCGCGCGGGGCGAGTAGTCGGCGGCCGAATGGATCGGGGGTTCCCCGCAAGCTTCATCCGCGGCAGGAGGGCAGCGCCTCGCGCTATTCCATGACCTTTCCCACCCCTGGCAATAGGGGGATTTTGCCAGGCGCAGCGTTCATCAATCCACTGCAAGCTCGATCAACTGCACTGGCAAGGTTTACTAATATCATTTACTGATGTAACTGCACTGTCTTTCACCAGGAGGTCCTAGGGTTCCACTTCCAACGGTGGAAAGATTTTCAACACTAGCTACTACTCGGGCAACTTTTCTTGAACGATGATCTTGCGTCCCTCTCCCTTGAGCAATAAACAGTTGAAGGCAAAAGCTCGCAGCGAGCACTGATGACAACATTCCAAGCATTAAAACTTCGATGACGCGAGAGAGAAGCTAGTCAAAGCTAGTTGCTTTCATTGTCGAGAACTTCTGTTCAGCTTTATTACCATTATCTAAATAAATGGCTGAGGCAGGTCCAGGTCCTTCATGGGAGTCACCTAAAACTTCTATGTAGTGTCCCTGCTGTTGCCCACCCAGAGCGATGACCTAGCCGCACACGTAGCAGGTATGACTTCGATTTTCCAGAGATTGGCATTACCGTAAGTACTCTAGTGGCCGACTTTGTAACTAATACTCCCACTCCACCCGCATTTCTTCAATCCATCGTTCAAGAAAAGTTGCGCGAGTAGTACATAGCTATGTCGAATTCGGCCTGTGTCTGGAGGAGAATTCTATCGCGCGGATGTTCTAATCGGTAGTTTTCTGTGGTTTCTTCGATCGACACCAGGGCAATGCCGGTGCAGTATCCTGACAAACGGGCCCCGAGCCCCGCGGGATATTTCCTTCCTCTCCATTGTACTTTTCTCACTCCTTACAACATATCCTCTCACACCCTCTTCACTACCACATTTCCTCCTTCAAGAGAGACGGCGCTCGATTGCAGTAGCACACGCGAAGCTTTTGCATTACAACGTCCCAGGAAAAATATGCACGGTTGAATGGTTCAGCTGGTATGGTAATGTACGTCGTAAGAAAAAATAAAATTGTGCACATCATTAACTGATTCACATCCACAACAAGGAAAACATGTAAAAAGGAAGACTAAACTCAGCCGGAAAGACAACATACAGAGGCAAAACGGATATCTAACCAGCTGAATGGAAATAATTGTGAAATAGAAATGCAAATTTGAAAAACAGGAATGACTGGAAAACTACGACTGAGCTCCAACCAAAATACATACGTGTATAATGCAGAGCCTCTAGAGGGATAAGACCACTTTTTATTCTCCTGTACTTATGGTGTTGATCGTAAGAGGAAAAGCGACGCTCTCGTCGTTTGGCCACACGAGCCAGATTCTTCTAAAAACCAGTGTCCTAACACGAAATTTTATGGAAAATACACAGATGAAAACATTATTCTCGAGGACGCTTCGCCCAGAAATTCGCTAAAGCTTGCGTAAAACGCGCCATTTTCCACCAAAATGCGTCCTAGGTAGTTGCCTGCTTTCGATGTTTCGTTGAACTCAAAATGTAGTGCAAACTACACGAAAAAGGAGAAAATAGAGATAATCAGCCGTATAAATCTGATCGTTGTAGAGCAAATTGTTTAAGAGACAAAGCGAGTCAAAAATGGCCGAATTCAAGTTTTGAAAAACACTAGTTTCGATTAAACGCCTATAGAGGGCACGTTTATCGCCCGAATGGCTCAAATGATGGCATTTTCTAAAACTTAATTAAATTTTGTAACAAGGTTTTACCTCCAGAATTGGAAAGTTGTCCATAGTTTTGGAGATGATAATTTTAATCCAATTCTTGAACCTTATGAAAAATGCAAAAGTTCAATGACCCCACTGTACGAATTTTGCAAATTTCGACAGGATGCAGATTCTTGTGAAAACCAGTGTTCTAACAAGAAATTTGTATGGCGAATACACGGGTGAAAAGCGTATTCTAGAAGCTAGTGAAAAGCGTATTTGCACAAGCTTCGTTTTCCAGAAGTTCGCGAACGTTTGCGTGAAACACGCCATTTTTCATCAAAATGCGTCCTAGGTTGTGGCCGTGTTTTCGATGTTTCTGTGAATTGAAAATTTATTTCAAACTACAAGAAAAAGTGGAAAGTACAGATAATCAGCCGTATAAATCTGAGCGTTGTAGAGCGAATAGTTAGCGGGTGGTGTTTTCGCGAGAGCGAATCCGCCTTCGCCTACGCTCTCTCACGCTCACGTGAGTCATGAGGAAGAGGAGGAAGGGATTGGATATAACCAAGTTCCTTTGCACACACACACACCCAAATATGGACAGGGCTGGAGCGGCTTATCCAATTTTGAATCGCAGGGAATTACCGGTTGTCGAGATTCAAAAAAACAATTCTTGTCCTAATATAACAGCATTCTATGTGCGGTTGTTATGGCCTCCAGGGGCACCCACGATTCTACTAGGGACGCCTAGAAAAAAAAAGGCCTGGGGCAATCGATTCACGGGGGTATCTCATTTCAAGCAAAAACTCGCTCCCTCTCCCATTCATAAAAATAATGAATTTCTTCATGCATCATAAATAACTCATGGCGTTAAATTATGACTACAGATGAATACAGTTTCTTTTAGATCTTTTGAATAAAAAAAATCGAGGCCGCAATTGTGTTGGGGCCTGGGACACGTTGCCCTAACTGCGACCCCTCCTCCGCGTTTCTGGTCATTCCTGAGTGCTATTGTAGATTAAAGTGGAAGATAAAATTGTAGCAGAAGGAAATTAGTGTAAGCATATACCAAATACATTGTAGTAAACATAGTAACTTAGTGAATTAGCAAATATTAGTAAATGTATTCAACAATGTAGATTGTAGGAAAAGCATGTTTATTTTAACATAATTTTTTTTATAACACAAAAGAAAGTCTAAACGATCGAAATGTCATCGGTTTTATGACCTGACCTGACCCCCCATCTGTTGAATAGAGCATATTTCGACAGGAGCCTGATTCTTCTGAAAACCAGCGTCGCAACTCAAAATCGAATGACAGTTAAAATGGTGAAGATCATTTTTCCATCAGAGGTTTCGTTTTCCAGAAATTTGTGAAAACATTCCTAAAACACGTCAATTTTGACAAAAATGCAATCTAAATAATTCCCGTTCTTTTCAGGTTGCCGGTGTAGAAAATACCAGTTGAAAAAAAAACTTGGAGCAAAGTACTCTTAATCAGCCGTGCAAATCGCAGCGTTCTAAAGCGAATAGTTTAGCAGATACAGCCGGCCAAAAATTATAGTATTTTTTACATGTTGAAAAATATATAGTTTGAAAGAATGCCTCTGGAGGGCGCATTCATCGTCTAAATGGGGTAAATGAGGACATTTCCAGAAAATATATAAAATTTTAAAACATGATTTTGCCTCCAGAATTAAAAAAATTGGCCATAGTTGTTGAGATATGTGCATTTAAAACCAATCCTTTTTTCTAGTTAAAAACGTAAAAGTTCAACGACACCCCCCCCCGCACATGTTGAATTTTGCAGTTTAATCACTAGTTTAGTTTAATAACCTAGTTTAATAACAAAAGAGTGGTTGCCGTGGTAACGCGAGCAGAGCAGCGCGGGCGCGGGGGTGTCGTTGCCGAGGAACAGGAAGGGAGCGGGGCCCTGCGACGCAGCCAAGCTGGAGTTCATAATGGAGATCGTGCTCGGTTCGCAGGTATTCGTACACCTCAAGCCGCCCTTCCACGTTCGCCCTCACTCGTTTCCCAACGCGAGTCACTTCGCAAGAAAGTTTAAGTCCCAAGTGAAATCGTTTCTGCTGCATAACTGTTTCTATACAATTAGAGACTATACCAGCATCCAAAAGGAAAGTAATATTAATTTTAACAATGATACATAATGCATTATTTACCATTTGGACTGTATAAATGTGGATAATAACCTGTAACAACTATTGTTAATTTTGAAAATGTGCACACAATTCACTTTTCCCCATAGCACGTCATACGCAGTCTTAACTGTTTTTTTTGACGTACAATAAAATAAAAATAAAATAAAAGAACGACTACTATGTCGTGTTCAAAGGCACAGTGTAAGGGGATACGCTGGGTGGTAATAATTGAACTTTCCCTACAGAAAACGTTCTAACTAGACCTCGGATTTTAAGACAAATGCCTATTTAGTTCCTTCAGAAGGTCATGGAAAATAATTGCAGATGTTTACGTCCCATGAAAAAATAAATCTACTGAAAGCATCTAGTAGTGCCTATAATATCCTAAAAGGACGGTTCATGTCTTTCGATATCGTTTTTGCCTACAAGTAATTTTGAAGAATTATCATATTTTCATTACTCCTTTTCAAAATGTGATATACCAAGGTATACTTTTCCGAATTTCCTGAAACGCGAATATTCACTGATCGTCGGAAACGCAATCGACTACGCACCGAAATCTCTTACCCTACACACCGAACATGCGGAGCTCTGCAAGTCAATATAAAGAAAATATTTCAGGTGCGTCTCCGATCAACACGCACTTCTTAGGAAATTGCACCCATTCCCTGTGCATCTGCGCAGTTGAGAGGTTGGCGTCGCCGCAGCGCGTTATCTACACAACGCAGACAAGGAAATGCATAGGTCAGGCAAAAATGAAAGGTCAGGAAAGGAGAATCTTATTAAACAGGCCCAGTCCAGGCCCAAACAAGTCTTGAACCCCTAGAAAATAAAAAGGGTCATTTCGAAGTTTCTTCTCTCACTCTTCCTCTCTCTCTCTCTCTCTCTCTCTCTCTCTCTCTCTCTCTCTCTCTCTCTCTCTCTCTCTGTGCGTGTGTGTGTGTGTGTGTGTGTGTGTGTGTGTGTGTGTGTGTGTGTGTGTGGATTCGGTTCGTTGATTATGTACTGTGCTATTTAATAATGAATGTGAAGAAAATAATATTTCTGTAGTCACTCTCATAAGAACACCTTACTTTCCTGAAAAATAAAAAGACCTAAATTAATCCTTTTGCGATCCGTTTTAGATGTTAGAAACATGATTTTCACGTTTCATGATTTTTAAATGCCTAATTCCATCATTTTGCAATGTATTTCAAGTGCCTAAAAGTCACTTTTCATACCTAATAGTGCCTAATTTCATAATTTTCTTACATATTCCAGGTGCTTAAATCATAACTTTTTTAGTCTAAAATTCCGAGGTTTTGTTATAACAAGGAAACGAATTATAATACGGGTATAAATCTTGCTAGTATTACTGCGCAGAGAATGGGGTGCAGAATTTCTTCACTGCCAGGGGATCTTCACTGCAAGACGATGTGCATGAACTTTCTCTGCCTGATGAACGTGTCACCGTGTGATGTCGCTTCACGGCTATGTTCATCATTGACCCATTCTTTTTTGAAGGGTCTGGCGCTCAAGGGGCAAAGACGTGCAATGTAACTGGTTAGGCGTTACTGTGATATTCTTCGCCAGCATTTCATACCCGATGTCATACCAGTATGCCATATCAGAACTATGCCTGTTCATGACACCTGGTGGTCATATTTGCACTCAGTGCATCAACTGATGTCACTGCAGCGCCTCTGACCGGCAGGTCCTAGGTTCGAGTCCTGACGGCGGCAGGATTTTCGACACTAGCTTGTCAGCTAGGTCGAATTCAGTCGCTGTCTGGAGGAGAATTCTAGCGGCCGGCTCCTCTGATCGGTAGTTTTCCGTGGTTTCTCCGATCAACACCAGGCGAATGCCGGAGCAGTACCGTACCAAACGGGCCACGGACCGCGCGCGATCTGTCCTTCCTCTTCCTTGTCCTATCCTCTCCTCTTACACACACACTTACACTAACATCCACTACACTACCACATATCCCGGGAGACCGGTCGGGAGCTTAGAGCTTGTCCCGGCTGGGGCGGTGCCCCGCTGGTGGGAGAGTCCTGGTTAGGGGGAAACCCCACTAGCCGACGGTAGGTCGGCGCCGGATCTCGCCATCCAACGGGGGAAGATCACCGCCATCTCCCGAGAAAAAAACATGCACTACACTAACGGGACTAATGACCGAAGCAGTTGACGCGCCCGGAAACACGAAAAAATCAATCAATCATATTTGTAACAGGCCGGTGGCGCTGTGACACATACAAATCGTACACCCATACTCTGGACAGTAATACTAGCAAGTTTGGTACTCGTACTATAATTAGTTTCCTTGTTATAACGTGTTCTGCGATGAAAGTTTAATTATAACTACCCAGTAGATATTGTTAGAGATAGTACATTTTAGCAATTGCTAAAAATGCCCTCGACGCGGGTCACCTGAACAGCCAAGATCATTCGCTTGATTCTAGCCGCGGAAGCCTACGACTTCAAATTTCCGTGGACCCTGTTTGTAGTTCGGCAAAGAACGGTTTTTCAAATTATCCGACGCTGTATGTTTTGCGGGTTGCGGGTTCAAACCCGATCGATGCCGTGGATTTTTAAGGGCGAAAAAATCCTTCGTACGCCTTCCTTCGGAGGGGAAGTAAAGCCGGCTGTCCCATGTTAGTATATTTACTGCATGTAAAAGATCTTCAAGCCTAAATGACGCCTCTGAGCTAAATTCAAAATCGCATGTTTCGTCGCCCAAGTAATACCTTCTTTCTCCCATGGTTGGTGAAAGGAGCATAGCGAAATTTGCGTGGCCAGACGGAAGAGCAGGCCTCATGGTCTGAGTCTCGCCACGTAAAATAAGGCATTCATTCATTCATTTTTCCATTCGTTGCACAGAAACCCACCCTAGTGCAGGGCAAAAACGTCATCGCTCAGCAACAGTGCTGCTCCACACGCGTGAAGGGCTGCTACGAATGAAACGGATTCCGGAACTGAGTCAGTGCGTGTGCGCTACGCAGTGAGATTGTTCTTGGTCTGTCACACTGATGGAACTCGAAAAATAATTTTGAATTATGATCATTGTTATAATTTTTATGGTCTTTTGGTAATTCTTACTTCTTAATTCATATATAATTTACGTGTGATTTCTTTATTTAAAAACTACAACTTCAAATGCGTATGTGTCAAAAAATTTCATTTTTCGAGTGATCGATATACTACTCAAGATTTGAAATTGAGACATACCTACACTTTGGATTCTAAATAGCACTGGATTTGTTAACATTATTGGTATTACAGGTATTCAAGGTTAAATTTTAGGAAAACCCATGGTTGGTGAAAGGAGCGTAGCGGAATTTGCGTGGTCAGGCGGAAGAGCAGGCCTCATGGCCTGAGTCTCGCCACGTAAAATAAGGCAAATTCAATTCAATATGTTTTACGCAAGTGCACGCGCGCGTGCGCAGTCGCGGCTGTGGAGCGTGGTGATGCGCGTGCGCCTGCGCCTGCGCATGCGCATGGGGCGCTGCCGCCTGCTGCCTCTCCCTCCCCCTCCGCCCCTCCCTCCGCCTCCCACTCCACCCATGCAGCGTCTGCCCGTCGCCGTCGCAGGGGAAACCTGGAGAAGAAATCAAAGTCGGAAATAATACAGGTGACGGACGCACTGACTGGAATGTTTTGGGCTCTAGACATCAATACGTTTTAATTAACGTTCCCATTATTAAAATATTTCGGTTTCAGATTTTTTTATTAAAATTTGATTCGGTTATTGGTAATAAATCCTTTCGGTTACAAATTCGTTTTCGTTTTTGATACCAAAATCATAATTTTCAGACTGGTACTTTGGAACAGCACTAATCTTAACGTGTGCGAAGTTACACTAAAAAGAAACTTAAACACGGATTTTATGACCAAAAATTCGAGATCGTATTGTTGCAGTGTTTCCAGGATTAAGGAACTCCAAGCAAGTTATCCAAGGATCAATTTATCTAAGCAAGGATAAATTCACTACAAATGATGTATATAGTATTCGAAAATTTTATTCTAAGCATATTTTATATATATATATATATATATATATATATATATATATATATATATATATATATATACACGATCTAATTTGAGATTTCCTGTGAAAAAACGAAACGTTAATTATTTGTTTTTCTCTATTTCCTTAGGACTCTCCTGGAATACCTGGCTCCGAACATGGGACCTCCTAGTCATCTGTGAAGAGGAACTGACTTCGAAAATTAAAAGTCTGAAATGTCGGCAAATACCATTTAAAATGAATGTATTCAAAAGATAGTCGATAGGTTTTGCATTATCCAATTCAAAAACATTTAATGCATATTTTGCACACTACCTCACATATGGCTCAATTAATGAAATTCGAAACTTTGGAACTCAGGAAAGAGGAACAAAAACTAAGATGTCCCTGATTTTGAGCAGGCACTGTATCTTTCCCGCGACTTGGTTTGTACTGGTATAACTGCACCATTCTAAAGTGAAACATTATCGAAGGAAGTTGAAGATAAATGTATTCAAATATAAAGGTACTTCTATGATCCTTGATAAAATTCATTATTGCATCGAATCATCACGCATAAAATATAACACATTGTCTATTAATAAATGTACAACTTTCAATGCCAAAGAGCGATGTTCTGTTTTCTTTCTCGAAGCCTAGAACTTGTGAGGACTGAAGAAAGCATTAAATATTTCCTGGTTTTTACACTTGGAAAGGTCATAAACGATTGTTGTAATCATCGTCTATCAATGCCACTTCTCATGAAAGTAAACATTGCATGTTTCATTAATGAAGTAATAGAAGTATTTACTGCCCAGTCACTTGCATAAAATCCACTCTTCTTGCTTCCCAACACAATAATTTAGAAATCGATTTCGGAGGCGGAGACTACAGTTCAGAACATATCTTTGTTCGTAACTGTATCTTTCACATTAAATGGCACATATTTTACATTTTAATGATTTACACGATCCCCAATGGTATGCATTTGCATGATAAACGGTTCAAAACATTTACAGCAAAAACGCCATAGTAAAAAAAAATAAAACCGAGTAAAGAAGAGAATAAAGCGAACCCGAGACTTGTGCGAGTTTGGACTATAAACATTAGATCCGGCCGTGATTTAGAAACATTTTGAAAGTTATCCTAGTGAAATCGCGTCAGGCAATAAAAAGTTATTGAAATTTTCATATTTTGCATGTTTGTATTAAGGAAAAATATTAATGGAGTCCATTGTGGGAGCGATGAAACGCATATAAAGAAGAGGTTTTTCGTATACTGCAAGAAAACGCGATAACATATCGAATTCAGACTTTCGGGAGGTAAAACAAGAAAATTAGCTGCATCAGATAAAATTTACCCCATTTAAATATCTTGACGGGAAGTATCGAAATTTTAATAACACAGGTAAATTAATTCAAGCAAGACGAAGCGATTAGCGAACAAATGCAGTGCGTTCCATTTCACAGTCAAAACGGAAAACAGGGAAAATAAAAGGATTTTGACAAAAAGAAAACAAGAGGAGAACATCAAATTTTAGGAAATTGCCGGGAGAATTTTATCAAAACCAAAACGAGAATAATGTGTTTCGGAAAGCGTTAGAAATTAAATATTTTAAGAGAACCAAGGGGACGCGATCGTCAGTTATCGAGCGATCGGGAAAAGTGCTGAAGCAAGGATAACAATGCTAGGTTGAACAAGATTCGTCAGAATGTGTCTGGACTCGGTGAGAGTAGGATGTATGTTCGCGTAGGCGATTCTTAAAAAAAATTTTTGTAAAGTGCGGAAGTTACGAGCATCATCCGATATAGTAACCGGAAATATTTTAAGTACGGTGTGTAACAGTCGTGGAAGGAGAATTTCGTAAAAGAAAAGGGAAATTTTTGGAACTATTCCGAAATTCGGCAACGCCCGCTGGACTTGCGAGAGCGAGCGGCGGTACGAGAAGTTTTGCAACGGTGGGGAGCGCGACGTTGCATGAATAATAAGAGGCGCGAAATTTAATTCGGAACTCGGTGAAATTTAACAATTTGGAGGGTTTATAAAAAAATAAGATGGCAGCGTGAACTCCGACAGCATGAGTCAACTGTGGTGCGTGTGTGAGCGTCCCGGATATGATGGCGACAACGGAAGGCGCTGTTGGGCGTGAGTAATCACCTCCAGACACGCAGATTCATCGCGGAGGCAACAGTATACGTGAGCCAAAGCATTTTGACATTTGTTTGTTTAGTTTTGATGGAAGAAAGCTCTGTCGAAGACCAAGCCGTGTAATTGGCAGATTTTAAGACGGAAAATCTCGACAGAATGCATTCTGGGGTTTATGTATATGCGTGAATGGTATTTGTTTGTTTTTTTTTTGTTTGTAAATAGTTTGTGTGAACGAAAGAGTATTTATATATCTATGTATTGTTTATTGAGGGAGGAGAAGTGTGTATTTTGTTGTTGTTTTTGATGCTGGGTTGTATTGATGTGTGCCGTCAGAGGTACCATTGCCGTTGCGGCACTAAATAGTGGAAATTGAAAAGAACTTGATGACGAAGGCAATTGAATAAACTTCATGGCCATTTTGGGGGGGGTCATGATTCGGAAAATCAATGTGTTTTTCACCATCATTTACGTAGTATTAGACTGATCCACGCGCGTGAGCGCAGTACCTTGCTCGCGTCTGTACAGACGCACCGCAGACCACGCCCAGGTGAGTGAAAGCACCAGGTAAGCTAGCAGAGGGGCAGGGCAATTGTGAGTAGAAAAAGGGGGAAAGTTATCATATGTGGCAACCCAACGCGAGGCTAATGTTTATTGGTTTGGTTGTAAGAAGGGCTAGAGCAGGGCAAAGAGAATAGATAAAAGAAGTAAGGAGGAGAGAGAACCCATTACAAGTGGCGACCAACGTGGTGGGCTGTGGTTGAGCAGGTACTCAAGCAACGTGTGGATCAGTGGTGTTAACGCAGTAATCGTTATCAGTGTCAGCCGCTATGGAGACGAGAAGCGGTAAATTGGTCAGTGTACGAGACGCGTCGGACTCCGAAACTATTTCTGTTCGAGAGGGGGACGACGAATACACTTAGACGAATTAGAGGTAGAAGGGGAGGGTAACATTGCAATTAATGTGCGGGGGGCAGTAATGAGCCAGACAGCAGCAGAGGTAGTTCCAGCGGAGGAACAGAGGACGCCGGAACCTACGATGGCAATGTTGTTTCAATTCATGCAAGGAATGAAAGCCGATAGCATTCGAGTAGCTAGGGAGAATTTGCAAGAGATGCAGGCCAAGATAGAAGAACGTAGCACTAGGATGGAAAGTAACGTTCAGAATAAATTTGAGGAGGTGGCCGAGCAGAACCGAGCAATAAATTCCACGTTAAGTAAGTTGCAGGGTGAATTGCATTCGACAGTTTCGAGTATTCGCGAAGAAGTTAACGCATTTAAAGCCGAATCAGCTGCGCGGTTGTCGCAATTAGAAGCGAACGCTAAAAATATAGAAGAGAAACTTGAAGCGTGTTGCGTGGTACAAGAAGTGGTTAACCAACAGATGAGTTCCGAAGTGGGGGAGGTAAGGTCGACAGTGGGCACCTTGCAACAATCGGTGCACTCGCAAGGAGCGCGTTTAGTTGACGTCGCTAAGGACGTTCAAAAATGCAGGGAAACATCACTGCGACAGGACGCTCGGATTGGAAAAATTGAGGAATCGGTCTGCGGGATGGACGAAAATATTCGATCGACAATCCAGGCCGAAATCGACAATTTAAAATCGGTAGGCGCAGGGCCGACAGCCGAAATCGACGAAGCAATTCCTCGCAAGATCGAGGAACTTGAACGACAGGTGTTCACCGCGCGTAGGGTAAATGGCAACGGTGGTATGATAGGGCATCCCACGTTACCCAATTATTTACGATTCCATGGCGAAAGCAAGGAGCAGCCGTATTCGTTCCTAACCGCGCTAGAGAATTACTGCAGTGTAAACAATATACCGGATGGGATGAAATTAAGATTCGTCGAAGAGGCGTTAAGTTCCAAGGCGCAGTATTGGTGGCAAGCTTTGACGCCGACGCCACGTACATACGGGGAATGGCGCGCCAAATTTTTGGAAAGATATTGGAATCAGCACCACAAATTCGAGCTGAAGTATAGGTTGATGTCAGAACGCTATAGGAAGGGAAGTTCAGAAAGCATGAGTGACTTTGTCACGCGTAAAGTAAGCGCATTTAAGGTGTGCAGCGAGGACTTTAACCCGGCCGAAATTATCCGAATTCTAATCCGACAGATGCCGAACGGTATTCGAAACCTATTGTGGAACAACATGCCAGATACCATCGACGCGCTGATCGAGCGGGTGAGCAGATTCGACCAGGCGAACGACGGAAATGAGCAAGACGCGCAGGAGGGACGCGGTCAAAGTTCCAGCAACGGGAATAGGAATAATCGGTATTATGGGGGAGGATACCGGCAGGAGAACGTATGCGCAATTGAAGTCCGTGGTGATGATAAATCCAGTAGGCAAGCACAATCGCGTAATGGACAGGCACAAAACAAACCGAAGCCGAAAGAGGATAATAGGCAACGTTCGGGGGATGAACGAATGGTGCGAGAAGAAGGAAGTCAGGTAATTGAAGCAGGCGCAATACCAGATAGGTGGGAGAAGAAAGAAGGAAGACAGGAAAACTAGAAACGTTTGGGACGGACAGGTGGCTCAACCCAAACGAGGATAGCGACGATACCGTGACAGTGATAGCTGCAGCAACGATCATCGTTGAAGGGGATGAATTGCTCCGGGAAGAAGTAGGTGAAGGGGTGAAACCTAGCCAATGTCTATTATTGCGAGGTGTATGCTACGGGATAGAAGTACGAGCGCTGGTAGATTCAGGCAGTAGTGTGAGTGCAGTGTCGGAAGAGTTCTGTAACAAAGTACTGAAGGAAGGGCGCATGTTGGTTGAATTACCGACGCGGAAACTATAAGTCGTGATGGCAAACCGAAAAGCGGCGAATACCACCGGGAAACAAGTCTGGTTAGAGATTGATGTCGGAGGGGTGACCATTGAGGTAGCAGCAGTCGTCATTCGAGGGCTGATCCGTGACGTCATCGTTGGGATGGACGCATTGGGGGCTTACCAAGCCGTCGTCGACGTAGGTGCTAGGAAAGTGACGCTACGATCGAGAGGTTTTATTGGAAGCAGTCCAGTGGTCGCTGAACTTGATGAGGCGGAGGTCGCAGGGGATGATATGCTGGCCGTTATGGAAGAGATCCTCCAGAATGTGGATAGGGCCGCGGAAGGAGTCATGGACTTGGGAGACTGTCCCGCAAGAATTCGACAACTGTTGCGAGAGTTCGCAGAAATTTTCGGAGAATCGTCAGAGCCGGTGAAGGGCTACAAGTTTTCGTTACAGCTCAAGGACACTACACCGTTTACTGCCAGGCAATATCCCGTACCGCAAATGTACGTAGAACAGGTGCGCAAGCTAGTGGAAGAAATGGAAGAAAAGGGAGTAATAAAGAGGGCAATGACCCCATATGTCAGTCCATTGGTCGTGGTAATAAAAAGGAACGGGAGCATTCGCATCTGCCTGGATGCGAGAAAATTAAACGCGGTTACTATTCCACGGTACGAGACGCCACCTACGATAAATGAGATGGTGATGAAGTTGGGCGGGGCTACTACCTTCAGTGCGCTCGATTTTTCATCCGCGTACTGGCAGATAGAGGTCGAAGCTGACAGTCAGCGTTATATAAGTTTCAAATTTGAGGGAACTGTGTATTCGTTCCGACGACTGCCATTCGGATTAAAGAATTCGGGAGCTGCGCTGATCCGTTACTTAAATGACGTAATCCCCGCGGAGCTCAAAGAAACCCTGGTAATGTATGTCGATGACATTATTTTATTTTCACCAGACATGCATTCCCATCTCAGCAGCTTAAGGAAGTTGTTCGAAATTTTTAAAGAATATAACTTGAAACTGAATTTGGAGAAGTGTGAGTTCTGCCGCGAACGTGTACAGTTTATGGGACATGAAATCTCCGGCACGGGTATGAGGATGCAAGTGAGTAAAAGAGAAGTAATTCAGAAGCTACCGCCGCCGAAGAACGTTCGAGGGCTGCGTCGACTGTTCGGTGTATGCAATTACTATGCGCGTTTTGTGAAAAATTACTCTCAGAAGGTCGTGCCCTTATTGCATTTACTGAGGAAAGGGAGCAAGTGGCACTGGACGCAACAATGCCAGGAGGCATTTGAAGAACTAATAAATGCGTTCGAGCGCACTTATGTCGTGGAATACCCAGACTTTCATCGGCGCATGTACCTACAGACAGACAGTAGCGGTTTTGCACTAGGAGCAGTACTGTTCCAAATAGGTGATCACGGTGAGCAGCGAATCATTGCCTTAGACAGCCGATCATTGAAAGGGGGCGAGATAAAATTCGGCGTAACGGAACTGGAAGCGCTTGCGATTGTTTGGGCGACCCGAAAATTCAGGACGTTGTTGATCGGGCGTCCATTTACGATCATTACGGATCACAAGGCGCTAGTTTTTTTGATGCGAAGCCACACCAATAACGATAAGTTGTTAAGGTGGACGTTGTGGCTCCAACAGTTCCAATTTAACATCGAATATTGTGAAGGCCGGAAGAACTTACTCCCAGATTATCTGTCAAGAATCAAAGTCAAAGAGAAAGAAATGGCGGAGGATATTATGGCGGCTCTACAGGTGCGAGAAATTCATCCGCGATGGACCGCGGAAACCATCATCGCGATCCAGCAGCGCGATCCATTCACCCGAGAAGTGATCAACTTGGTGATGGGACGACCGTATGACGTCGACCAAATTCCGAGGAGCAAGGATGCGAACGTGGACAATTGGAGGATATACCATGGGATGTTGCTACGGAAGGTAACCGGCAAGACAAGATTTTTCCGGATTTGGGTTCCGAAGGAACATAGGAAGGAATTAGCTATTTCTACACACGAACATTATGGGCATTTTGGAGGGGACAAGATTGTTAAAATCCTGTCGGAATATTGCTATTGGCCAAACATGGGGAAAGAGATACGGCAGCTGACAAGTTCATGCGACTTGTGTCAGAAGACAAAGCAGCCTAATCGGCGTTACGAAGGGGAATGGCAAGCGATAGTGCCACGAGGTCCCAGAGATTTGTACGCCGTTGATTTGTACGGTCAACTGCCAAAGACCCGGTTCGGCAATCAGCATCTCTTCGTAATCATGGACGTATTCTCCAAATTCGTCCAAATTTTTCCGATAAAGAAGCCCAACGCCAACAACTGCATACGACAGGTGTTGCGATTTTTTGAAATGTGCGGGAAACCGGCGAGAATTCTTAGTGATATGGGAACTCAATTCACCAGCGAAAAATGGAAAGAGAAGATGGAAGAACTAGGTGTTGCAGTGCATTTTACCGCGGTACGTCACCCGCAAAGCAATCCTAGCGAGCGAGTAATGAGGGAGTTGTCGCGGTTATTTCGCGTGTATGTGGCTGAAAACCACAAAGCATGGTTCGAGGCGGTACCCGTTTTGAACGAGGTTCTGAACGCTGTGCCACACTCCAGC
>BLKR01004581.1:0-103899 GCA_011170035.1 Teleogryllus occipitalis | reverse complement strand
GGAATTCGGCACGACGTTTTGAGTCATTCTCAATCGTGCCGCTAGAGTTGCTTGATCTGCAGCACTGCTTGATGCGGTCGCGATCATGCGACATCTTGCGGCAGGACCAAGAAAGACGCAAAAATTTCATCTTGGAGATACTACCCTCAGCCTCCACATTAGAAAAAGATTCCTTACGAGTGTATACAGGTGTCTCAGAATAAACGTTACAAACTTCTATTGCATGGAGAAGAGTCGAAAATGTTCACTTTTTGCCAGGACTTGTGGATCCGCGCCTGCACCGCTCTCGTGAGTACAGCAGTGCCAAATGCAAGCTAGCTCCTAGCAGATTCCCTACGAGTGTATACTGATGTTTCAGAATAAATGTTACAAACTTCTGGAGCAAGGACAGGTGTCGAGAAATTATCACTTTTTTCCATTGAACGTGCGGGAAATCTCATATGAATAAGTTACATATCTAACGTTTCTTCTGATTGAGTCCACTCATAATGCTTCGGTGTTTGATAGGTATACTAAATATTTGGTGATGGCCACTGCAGTGTCACTGCACCTCTCGCGTGAATACCTCAATTTAAACCAAACGTTTACCAGTAGACGCACCAAACGGAAGCGCTGCCGAGTGGCTCCATGTGAAGGTGACCTACTACAAATGATTGGTGACTCCTTGCTCACATATTTGAGAATTAGGCCTGTTTGTATATAAGATTCGAATTCTTAAGAAACGCTCATTTTATGTGTCCTCTATAAATTCGATCCTGAGATCTTTGTCTTTTAGCGGGAACTCCTTTTGTTCAGAAATGATAATATAAGTTCTTTATGTCTTCACCGTACGTTACCTTACATTCTTACTATTTTAGTCTTAATGTTTGACATCCAGATATTTTTATATTGATGTTAACTCCTTTCTGTAACCATCACAATTCGGATTTTTAACAAAAATATCTAAATTTAGACATTTTTATCCATGTAAACGGACCATTGTTCACCAGGCGATTAATGCAAATATCATTTCCGTAATGAAAATAGCAAGACAAAGAACATGATGCGTTAATATTATGCGTCATACGTATTGTCAAATACTGGTTAGGTCACACTATGCCCGCATGCTTAAATGCAATCAAGATATTTGCGTAAGTTCTTTACGAAGACTGTGCGGCTTAGTATCTTCCACAAAACAATGCACTGAGAAAGTAGAGGACAATTTTCGATTTTCACAGATAAACTGAGTTATTTATGCGAATGAATTATTCTTTTAGGCTGTCTCTTTCAAGTGTGAGAATAAATTTAGTTAGTTCCCCGGCTTATTGCGTGGGAAAATTTGTCCCTTCAATTTTTGACTTTTACTTCAAATGGAATATCAATGTAACTGAATTGAACACTAAATTAAGTTTATTACGTTTTGCATGAAGAACTATTTCATATTCAGTAACCTTCACGAAGCTCGTTGTGTATATTTTGCGAATGTACCGCCCGAGATAGAAAATAATATTCTGGGAAAGCACATCCGATTGTGCTCTGATTTGTAGATTGCTGAAAAATTGTACGAATAATAAGAACATCACATTCACGTGATTTCTACACGTCTCTCTTCAATGAGCTTAGAATCTTTCTATGACTTTACCTATTTATTAACGAATTATTATTATTTTTTATTAACGAATAGATTTTTCCAAAATTGATTTACTTAAAGGTGGGAACATATTTTCGGGCAATATATATTTATAGTACAAAACACGTCGCAAGAACCATATCCATCAGGAGTCAGTATTAACAAGGAAAATTCTTTCAGCTCCTCGAAGATAACTGAGGGAGCTATGGCCTAAATTAATGACGAAAGGTAAGATTTCGTGGACGAATTCGGGTATTCTCCCGGTCAACGAGAACTATTTTACAGGGAATTACTCCCACGCTTCATTATTTCCTGGCACAAGAACATAACATACATCCTAAGTGTTATAACATTTACGTTGTGAATGAGATGTGCTTAAGAACGTATGGTTGCAATTGACTTCCATGCCGCACGTAGAAATATCAATGCTTTACACAGGACTCCAACTCACCACCTCTCCATTTTTGCAGTTTTATGCCATTTGTCTTTGCTACGTAGTTGCAGAAAAAACTGTTGGTATCGCTGGTCACTAGGAAACCAAGTGTCTCTCAAACGTCAAGCACAAAAAAGTTAAGTATATGAGTTAAAAAAGAACATTTTTTCTTTTGGTAAACCAGTTTTTTGTCTAATAATAGCGTTAATACCGTTTTGCAGCACAAAAGTATTTCTTTATTTCTTGAACATAAGTGATCTTCACGTTTTGGACCCTGAGATCTAAATTGTGTGAGTTTTTGTAAATATTCTTACTGGAAGAGAACAGTTTACACAACTCCATAATCTTCTTGAATATAGAATTCTCCATGATACAGCCAACAATGTGGTGGTGTACGGTTTTTACGTCTTTATTGATATCTACACTCATCTAATAATCGCTGGATTCTTTTGAATTTTTAGACTTTCCTAGTTAAAAATAATTTATTTTATCGGCTTGACTGCAAATGTACAATGACACTTCTATTATGTTACGACTGAAGGTACATTTTCCAGAATATACAATAATTTTACTCATTATGTTTCAACATGAATTCTCTCCTATGTATGGGTACAATCGATATTACAAGTTAACTAGTACTCCGAAGCTGCCGTTTATTCAATGAATTTAAAAGCTGTTCTCTGAGATTCCCCTCATGTGGATTTGTTTGGTCATTTTTCTGTACTCATGCCTCATTATGTGCATTACCTACCGCGCTTGTCATATTTTTCACGGTCCACGTCCACGTTTAGTAAACATGATTAACGACTTCCGGATCGCAAAGTTGGCATTTTATTGACCTCGCCGCCGCCCATATCACTTGAATGACAAATAAAACCAATTCCAAAACGGAAATGACAAACCGCTAGTTTTTAGATACAACTGCTAAAAATGCCGGATGCTGAGTTTTATCACTGATGCAGCTTTTATACATCGGTAATTCATGTCAAATTAGTTCACAGATTAATATATTCTGCTGAGTATTGGGAAACTAGTCAAGTGAATCATTGTCACGCGCGTTTTTTTCTTCCACCAATAAAACGAACTTCATGTACATTAATAATAATAATAATAATAATAATAATAATAATAATAATAATAATAATAATAATAATTTATTACCACCATTGCATTTAGGATCAGTTCGCAAGTATGTACTTCGCAGGCAGGGAGGTTTCGGACCTGATGGAGATCGGATTTCCATCAAGTAAATAGTCTGATAGAAGGCGGCAAATGCTTCAATGACAATAATTCTAGAGATCGACTTTTCTGAACGGATTTTTCCGTTCTCCAATGAGTTCTAGACGAATCTAGCCGCAGTACCTTGCAGAACGGGCGCAGTACCTTGAAGAACGGGCCAAAGGCAGTGCGCGATTCTTCCTTCCCCATCCTGTCCCCACTCTTATCCCCGAGCGTTGAGCTGATTCCCGTCCTCATAGAGCGGTATTCCAGTCCAAATCAGTAACAAACCACCCTGATACGTCCGTGATGAAGTGCTCCACAATAATCTTCATATTAAGAAATAACAACCGCGAGTCAGAAACACCACATTAGACTGGAAAATCATCCAAATCCTGTTAGATAAATATGTAAAATAATAGGAATACCACACCGATTTGTGTAATACACGTATACACTAATACACCCTAACACACTGTGTAATACAGTAATACACCGGCTTGTGTAAAATAATAGGAATACTATTGTTGGGTAACATTTCCAATCATGTAAATTTTCTTAAACAATTTTCCCAATATTTCTTTGGAAATAAATTGCAAATAAACATAATTTTCAACAAAAAAATATGGCATCACCCATTTCTCTAAGACAGTCTCCTTCAAGCATCGAAGATCTGGAATGGGTTGTATGCTGAGCGTCAACGAAACATTTAAGTAGTATTTCGTGATGGGTTTCTAAAAATATATATAAAAACAAAAGATTTATATTTTGGGTGCGGATTACGCCACAACATTCAGTTCTTAATTTCTAACCCTTTCAAACGATTGTCATGATTCTTCGTGAACACTAACTATTCTAAGACGCATCTATTAAAACATTGAAAGAAATGAAACTGATTAAAGGATTGAAATTATTGCTAAAAATTGGTACCGGTGAAAATAAATTATACAAATTATTTTAACTCATTGAAAATAAACAGCACTTCCTTTCATGTTAATTACATGTTTGCACTTAGTACGGCTATCGAGAATTAACTGTTTGCAGTACATGTAACACTACACTTGCAAATCAGAGTAACATTATACAATAAATGTGCATATGGTAAAGACACGGTGAAAGAGAATAGGTGTGTCAACTCCCAGTCTACAATTGAATCGTTTTTAGGCTATTTCTCACAGTTCTCACGTACGGGGCTACTAACGACTTGGGACATTTTTGGGCAAGATGGCGGACAGAGTGAGCAGCTGATGTGCCGTTTCCGTGGCATATCCTATGACTCGTACACTGTAATTGGAATGACAAAATAAATGTAGAAGTTTGGGAAAATGTATCGAATGTATTGATATTATGTGTGATTGTCGTAGTGATTCAGGTGATTCTTATCAACTAGTATCTACTATAACTTTGTTTTTGGAAGAACTTCGTTTTCGTTTGGAAGCGTGAAGATGTTCCAAAGAAATGTGTGGAAGTTGTGTTATAGAAAATGAAATTAAACCGCTATTTTTTTTTCATTTGCAGAAAGCACTTCACGGGTGGACATATTATTGTCGTGAGCAAGTAGTAAATACACATATTAAGAATTATTCTTACATTGTAAGATAATTACAATGTAAGAAGTTTGTAAAATCGTATGGAATCAATTTTAGAAAATGGAACCAACCAAAGTATTCATTACGTATATAAAATCAGAAGAATTTTGATCGAGTTCAGTGTTCCACACTAAGAGGCGACATCCTAACGTTAAATTGGTTTCAAAAAATCGTAGGAAACATCAGCAAGTTAAGATACCTATTGTCTTACACCGTCGATAAAGTTCATAATTACTCATTGGTTACTCCGAGTCCAGTTGAAATCGTTCACGCGTGCCTTCTATAGGTTCATCTTCGTGTTTCCTACATTCCCTTAAACTGGCAGTTTTTGCAAGCGAAATGACGATATTTGATTTTAGATAAACAAAAAGGTTTTAATGCATTGCTGGATAATAGAAGTTTTAATACCATACTAGGAATGAGACCCAAAAGTTCGGATATTGCGATATAAAATAACTGTTATTCCGAAATTTTATAGATCTCGTGGAAGGAGTAAATAGATTTACAGTGTTACAGCAACGCGAGTTCGTCCTGAGACGTGGGTTTCTATGATGCAGATACGCAGAGGGTACACCATATCAACGGAAAAAAAAACAATAGAGAGAAAAACACAGCGAGCTTTGGATGGATGGTGGATCAGATTGGGAATTAGGGCATTCCAACTCGTATCGTGGTGGTGAGCGGATCGCTTGTGCGGTTTTTCTTGAGGTTAATTATCAAATCGGGACTTGTGATATTTTGTGAGAGTAAATATTGAACTTGAACTTAGAATATTTCCGCATTAGGTGTGCAACGGAAACTTGTAAAATTTTCGTGTTTTACCACTGCAAACTCGGACTTATATTTTCATGAATCAACTGGAAAGTGAACTTAGAATATTTTCGCGTTGGAGTTACAAGATTTGACTTAAATATGGTCATGACCTAACAATAACTTGTAATAATCAATGATAGTCTGATAACTTTTGGCATTCATAATAAATTATAATTCATAGTTTAAAAGAAAGCTGATTATTTGCCATTACATGCAATCCTTGAGTAGACATTTTAGAATTATTTTCAGATTCCTCGCCACTCCGTATGGATGGCAGATTGAGTAACTGGTTGCGGCGTAAGTAGCAACAATTATTTCATAAGAACCCGTCGACCGAGCTAGCGGGATTTACATTTATTTGTAATATGTCCGAATACAGCAATAGATAATCAGGAATTCAAGTGTAACCTTTTCCTGGCGCCCAAATTGTTTATAAATTCGGAAATTGGTTACGATTGACATATATTTAGTAATTAATACAAACGTTTCAATATGCTTTCCTGGTATTTTTCAAGACGAAGATGAGATAAATATTCCTAAAAATGAAAAGGACATGAAGGAACTAGAGGTACTCTTGAGACAGACAGACAGAAGAAGCAAAGACGTTTTAAATTTTGTTAACTCTGTATGTTTGACAAAATCTTCATTTCGAATGTTTACAGTTACAATAAATAAAATATGACGTATGTGAGAAAAAAATATAGAGTAAATGAGACACCAAAATAGGATCACTTACGGTTTTTTGTCATGCCTCGCAGGTATCTCGGTTCCAGTTCTAGAAATGCTGATCTTGGGAGTGCAGGGCAAAACACTCATCCTTAAGTAAAGCTTTATGGTATTCGAAGTTAGCTACATCGTAAACCTGGTAAACTTTCAACGAGTGAAAAAAGTGACTGATGTTGAATCATTACTTCATTTTATTCTAATATATTACAAATATATGATTGAAGACCATATTTTACTACCTTGATGGTCTTAATTTATTAATGACAATTCGTGGATTTGTAACGCTCTCACTGAACCTCATTTCTAAAGGGTACACCTGGGTAAGATGGTAAAAACGTTACTAAAACCAAATGACATATGGGTAGTTATATTATATCTCTAACATAAAAACAAAATTTTTGAAAGGTTTCTTAGTCTTCTCTCATTACCACCACCCTTCTGGAGTCAAAAATGTGTTGTTCTTTATTTTCATTTTTTCACAAATTTCACATTATCTTTTTCAATTGAAAAATATGGAAAATAAGAAAATAATGTATACATAATGTATATAAAACATTTTCCCAGCGTCAAATTCAAATGCAAACAAACTTTCGAAAAAAGAAATATTTTTACTATGTCTTAGAACACTTGAACCGGCAAGGCACAGGAAATCTTAAATCTTCCTCTTAAGCCATTAATTGTAGTAAATGTTTTTCAGTTTTCTTAATGCTGGGTTGTTAGAAAATAAAAAAGAGTTTAACCTTTTACCGCCTTTAAAACCGCCTGTTTGAAAAATGATAGGCCTCTGCCTCCCTCGCACCTTTTAATTTTCTCTCTTTCGATTTCATCTTTTGTCTCTTCCTCGTTATCGTTCTCTTTCTCTTTCCTCACCTTCCCTTCTCTCAGTCTCCTTTCCCTCCCTCTCTCTCTCTCTCTCTCTCTCTCTTTTCCTCTTCCTCGTTTTCTTTGCTCTATTTTTCTTACCTTCCCTTCCCCTCTCATATTCCGCCCCCACTCTCTCTCTCTCTCCCTCTCTCTTTCCTCTTTCATCGGAGGAGAGTTCCAGTGGCCGACTGCTCTGATCGGTAGTTTTTACTGGTGTCTGCAGGAGAATGCCGGAGCAGTGCCTTAACAAACTGACCGCGAACCGAGAGTAATCTTTCCTTTCCTTATCCTATCATCATCCCTTACACACACCTACACTCATGCACTACTCTATCTTCCATGCCGAGATGCAAGTCTGGAGTTTAGAACTTGTCCCAGCTGTGGCGGTGCCCCCTGGTGGGAGATGCCTGGTTAGAGAAAACCTCGCGATCCAACGCGTATGTCGGCGCCGGAAATCACCATCCAGCGGGGGAAGATGACAACCATCTTCCGATAAAACATACACTTCACTTATTGACCTTATCAATTGACGCAACGGAATGAGAGAGGGGAATGATGGCTATTCAATCAGCCATTTTCTCCTCTTTCCTCTCTCTCTCTCTCTCCCTTTCTCTCACTCGCTCTCTCCCTCGCTCTCTCCCTCTCTCTCGCTCTCCCCCCCTCTCCCTCTCTTTCCCTCTCTCTCCCTCTCCCCCTCTCTCCCTCTCTCTCTCTCTTTGTGTCTTCCCCGATCTTCTGCATTCTCTTTCTGCACTTTCTCTTCCCCCTCTCTCCACCTCTCCTAATCCCCGTATCTTTCTTTTCCCCTCTTTGTCTTTCCCTCTCTCTTCCCCACCTGTTTTCCCCTTCCACGTCTCTTGTTCTCTGCCTCGTCGGGGCGAGCGAGTGGAGGTGAAGTGCGGGGGCGCGCATGTGCAGGGTCGTGCCCGTTGTCGCGCGCCGGCGGCGCCATGTGGGTGGGCGGCGGGCCCGACCTGCCGTGGCACGACCCGGGGGTGCGCTCGTGGGAGCGGCGGCGGACGATGGGGGCGGCGCCGGGCGGCAGCGCGGGCGGCGGCGCGGGCGGCGGCGGCGCGGGGGCGGCCAGCGCCCACCACCCGCACGCCCAAGCGCCCGCGCACCTGCACGCGCGCGCCCGCGCCGCCGCCGAGCGCGCCCTCACCCACTTCTCGCGCCGCAAGCCCAGCGCCTCGCTCGGCGGCCTCTCGCTGCAGCAGATCAACGCCTGGCTGCGCAGGGCCAAGGTGCGGCCGCCACCAACCGTCACCACCACTACCAAACCCTCCACCACTGCCACACACCAGCACCGCCATCACCACCATCACAATCATCACTACCACCACCAACACAACCATCACCACCACTACCAAACCTTCCACCACTGCCACCTGTCCACACACCAGCACCGCCATCACCACCATCACAACCATCACTACCACCACCAACACAAAATTCTAGCGGTCGGCTGCTCTGATCGGTAGTTTTCCGTGGTTTCTCCGATCAACACCAGGCGAATGCCGGAGCAGTACCCTAACAAACGGGCCACGGAGCGCGCGCGATCTGCCCTTCCTCCTCCTTGTCCTCTCCTCTCCCCTTTCACACATACACTTACACTAACATGCACTACACTACTACATATTCCGGGAGACCGGTCGGGAGCTTATAGCTTGTCCCGGCTGGGGTGGTGTCCTGCTGGTGGGAGAGTCCTGGTTTGGGGGGAAACCCCACTACTCGACGGTAGGTCGGCGCCGGATCTCGTCATATAGCGGGGAAGATCACAACCATCTCTCGAGAAAAAAAACATGCACTACACTAACGGGACTAATGACCAAAGCAGTTGACGCGCCCGGAAACACGAAAAAATCAATCAATCAAAAAACCACCAACACAACCATCACCACCATCACTACCACCCCCACCGTCGGCCCCACCGTCACCATCATCACCATCACCACCATCACCTCCAACAACACAAATCACCACCAACTATCACAATCACCTCAACACCACCACCAGCATTACCATCTATGTCACCACCACCGCCAACATCACCGGTGTCTCTGCAGTGCTTTCGACCGGAAGGTCCTAGAGTTCGAGTCCAGACGGTGGTAGGATTTTCGACACTAGGTTGATAGCACTACACTCTCACACATGTCAAACGACATGTGATTCTGGACGGTGATTAGTGATTCTGAACGCGTCAACTGCTAAGATCATTGGTCCCGTAAATATAGTGTATGTATTAACCTCGTGATGTGCGCTGTGATCTTCCCCTTCTAGATGGTGAGATCCGGCGCAGATATTCTTGTCAGCTAGCGGGTTTCCCCAACCAGGTATCTCCCACCAGCTGGACACCGCTCCAGCCGGGACAAGCTCTAAGCTACTGACCGGTCTTTTGGCATGTGTGGTAGTGTGCTGCATGTAAGTGTAAGTGACCACACATGTAGGGAGAACGGTCGGTAGCTTAGAGCAGTCCCGGCTGGGGCTGTGCCCTGATGGTGGGAAATACCTGAATGGGGAAAACCCCACACACCTGCAGGTACATGGGCGCCGCATTTCACCTTCCAGCAGAAGAATATCACCGCCACCTCCCTTAATAAAATATTTACTACACTTACGTGATTGACCACCAAAGCCGGTGACGAGCCTGAAAACAAGAATGAATCAAACACAACTACCACCACGCCGCCACCATTACCATCACCACCACCAGTTTCACCAACACGGACACCACCAGCCCATTATCGCCATCATCACCATCAATATCTACGGTGATAAAACATGCACTACAGTTGTAGAACTAACAACCATAGCAGCTGACGTGTCAGAAAACACTAATCAGTCAATCAATCAATCAACCCCCAACGCCGCCACCATCACCTCCATCACCATCACCCGTTCTACCAAGACGGCCACCGTCACCACCACCACCGTAAAGCTGGCTTTATACTTGCAATAAAATGACGAGCAATATTATTTCGCAAGAAAAGTTGCCAATGTAAACATTGCGGCAATAAATATTTCTGATGTTGGCAATATTTCTTGCTAGATATTCCGGTTGTAATGTAAACACGCGTGTTTCCGTCCTTGGAAAGATATTGCCGACAGTTGCTGGCACTAGAATTGGATTGAAGTCTGAGCAAGATATTGCTGGAAGAAGCCAATGATGGCCACGGTCAGATGCGCAGGAAGTACGGTTAAGGTAGTACATAGACGCATTATTTCGAATTGTTATATGCGTTTTTTCCAAAATGTGTGTGTGGAAAAGGTTTAATAAAATAAATGAAGTAATAAATATTACAAATCTTCGATGGTTGATTATCGAATGGTTCAAATTTTGGTTTAGCTATTGATGCTTCCTAATTATTAATTTTGTTACGTTAAAAATTATAAAGATTCCTAATCTAAGATTTATAGGTTATAAGATTAAAGTATAATACATCGACAGTAGGTAAAGGACATTTTAAAACTTTTTACCGAATTATTAATGGCGCTTTTTATAAATAAAAAATTACTTAGAACCCACGCGAATCGTAGTCCACGAAAAAATATTGAGGCTCCTGAACCGAATTTGCACAAGCCCCTTCTCCTATCGTCTTAAAATACAGTCACATGTCTTCACAAAACGTCGTTTCATTGTCTCTTCATTGAGCACAATAACTGCGACCACGACTCGCATCTTCTCCCTTCTACTAACCATGTCGGAGTGAGATATAACCTCACTTAAGTTGACGCGCCATTTTCCTCGTGACTTCACCAATCACGGCAAGAAAAAGTTCTAATGTAAAACGATCAGCAATATCTTGTCGGAAAGATCTTTTTCACAACTTTCTGCCAACATATTGCCCCGCCCTGTTCTTGCTAGTGTCAAGATGGCCGCAAGAAACAGCAACAAATTGATGAAAGATGTTGCGGAAACCTATTGCTAATGTAACAGTTGCCTCGCCCGGCCACTCGAACTAATGAGTCGTCCGCCGGTCGGGGCGGGGCGGGGCGGGGCAGGTGGTGGACGGGCGGCACGTGACGTCGTCGGACGTGACGGCGTGCTTCAACGCGCACCGCGAGCCGCTGCTGCCGCTGGGGGCGCTGCCGGCCTTCCTGGGGTCGCTGGCGGCGCGCCGCCACCTGGACACGAAGCGCGTGCTGTCGCGCCTGCTCAGCGAGAGCGCCGCCGTGCCGTCGGAGGCCGCCGCCGTCTGCGCCGAGTTCGCCGCCGCCGACATCGGCGTCGCCGCCAAGGGGCTGCTGGCCGTGCTGCCGCGCACGCCCCCGCGCCCGCCCACCTCCAGGGTGCGTCGCCGCCTCCCCGCGCGCCTCGCGTGATAATTAGAGGTGCTGCAGAATGGCACAGACTTTCTTCTAACATTCTTTCTAATTTCCTTGGTGTGAACTGGAAGGTCTTGCTTCACTCTGGCCATCTGCAATCTATCGTCACCGAAAGTACATTTTCTTGACATTTTATCCCGCGCGCCTTGCGTGATCATGAAAACTGGAGGTGCTACAGAATGGCACAGACTTTCTCCTAACGTTCTTTCTAATTTCCTTGGTGTGGACTGGCTTTAAGGTCTTGCTCCATTCTCTGGCCAGCTGCAATCTATCGTCACCGAAAGTACATTTTCTTGACGTTTTATCAACTTTTCGGTATCTCAATAGTAGAACTGAAATACGACTTCAAGAATATTAAAGAAGAGTAAAATCACGACCAAAATAGAAATTTTCATTCAACATTTTGGAGCTGTTTGTAAGAAAATGGCGATTAAGCATTGCTGTAAATGCGAAATTTGAAGCTCTTTTCACGGGAATCTTTTGAGTTATCGAAAACCATTATTGGAAGTCATTTGAAACACTTCTACTCATAAATGCAATAATGTATTCAAATCGATGGGAATGTACGTATTAATGGAGAGATATTTAAAAAAATTACATTCGTGTAAGTTTTGAAAAAAAAACAAAATGGTATACCAAAATAAACTTAACGTCATATTAAAGAGCACAATATCCATTGGAAAAATTTGAAGAAAAAATTTGGAGTCGTTTTTGAGAAAATAGCGTTTGAGCGTTTCTGAAAATACGGAATTTTCAGCTAATTTTCACGGAAAACTGTTGAGTTTTCCAGAAACGTTATTTAACATTATTTTAAGCCTAGAACTGCAAATTCAATGTCCCTAGTGTAATGCAGAATTGTGTGTCTGTATCTGTATATCTCCAAATGGCGCTCGGGTCTTCAATTGCACCCAACCAGATGAGGCAGATGTCTACATTTCACTTCCATCTATTGAATTAAAACCGTTTCGCGGGTAATGCATATAAATGTGTAGCAGGAGCACAGAGAGTACAAGGGACTGCGAGCATCCTAAGTTAAAAATGCTCTCTGCTTGCTCTCTTCTTGTATTCTCTTGTGGTCGTCTCTCTTATCCCAATCTTCATAACCTATTCTTCCATACATTCCCTTCTCTACCTCTTCTTTGCATATCTTTAAAAACCTAATTCTACCATTCCTCTCTGGGTCTACCTCTTTTTCTTGGGTCTAATGAAAACCACTCACAAACTTCGTGATTCCAATTCATCTATAATTGATTTTTGAACCTGCATTCACTTAATTTCATTTTTAATATGTTCCATTTTGTGTTTCCATTTTCCACAACTTCTTCTCAAAAAGTCCATTTGTAGACTCATTAATTGTTCTCTTTTTGTTTTTCTTAATTCCCATGTTTCTGAGCCATACAGTGTTATACTTTGTATGACAGAGACAAAAAGTATTTTCTTAGTAGACCTGGATATTTCTTTTCCCCAGAGCAGCGAGTTTAACTTTCTAATAGCTTGTCGTCTTTGTGTAATTTTCGAAACAATATCTTTTCTGGGATCTCTTTCTCCGCTAATAATTCCTCCCAAATATTTAAATTCCTGACATGCTTCTATCTGATCTTCATTTACTGATTTATGATTAACTTTCTTCTCTCCCACTTCCATGTATTTTGTTTTGAGGAAATTGATCTTTAATCATGCTTTTTTATGTTTCCTTACGCTTTCGCATCATACACTCCATGTCACTCTCATCACTGGACCAAATCACCTGATCGGCAGCAAATAATAATGTATGAAGGCAATCTTCATCAATATTCCCATACATCGACACAGTTTTGCCATTATTTTAGGCTTCCAGGTAAATTCCAGCTTACGGCATTCAGCTATCGCCATTAAAATATATTCAAAACTTCATTTATTAAAATATTAGTTTGACTCGAATATTAGAAAGTTATGGCTCAAAGAAAGAGCGGGGATCTTCCCGGATGGACGAATTGTCATCCCCCGGGACACAATTGTCCGAATTCCGCATAGTTTTGCAGTAGGCACGTCACAGAGACATTTTGGAGGTAACCGGTAGTATTCCGAAGGTATCCGGCAACTTTTGTTATCTAAATGCTACGTTGCCAAATTACACACTTAGAGCATCCCAATGCACCAAATGGCACCTCTTGGAACTCCGTAGTTTTCTAGTAGACGCACCCCATTTATGTACGAATTAAGTCATCACTTCTTCGTCAAACAAGACCCATGAAATTGCATGAGGCATTTGCACGTAAAGTACATTACATCCGGGCTGTAAGTTCCAATCCTTAGTAAGGCAGGTATGCAAAACGTTACGGCATAGCGTGCATTCCTAGCACTTGCAGGGCAATCCGAGCACATTTGAATGTAATTGAACATTTGTGTTCATTATAGTGCACCAATAGTTCGTCAAAATCGGGACTAAGAACCCATTCACACGCTTCCTTTTGGGAGTTTTAGCGAATGCGCAACCAGAATCCACACTGCGTATGTACGCTTTTGCTAAAACAAATCGTTCGTGTAAAGTAGGCGTGGACAATTTTAACGTAGTTGAGATCTCCTTTTATAAATTAAAGTCAAGGCAGTCGACCACTGCCCCCCATTAATCGGAAGGAGGCTCGTTGTTTTTCACAAAAAACGTTAGCCCTGCTGAAACTCAAATTATATTTATTTACTCATTAATGGATAAGCATTACAACAAAATGAATTATTAAATTGTTTAATGCGATGTCAGTGTCTACACATCAGGCTGAACAAACTCTGAATATCAGGTCCACCATTAGTAAGAGCGAATTATAAAAGAGATCGACACCGAAGTACAAGGTGCGTTCACAAAGTTTCAAGACTGGTCTCAGAACAAAACAACATTTTTGTACAGCAAACTAAAAGTCTTCTAAATAAAACTCTTGGACATCAACATACCACTGCCAGCATTTTTTCCATCGCACGTAGGTTCCCTGGAAATCTTCATGCGGAAGGCTGTCAAGGGAGCTCCTTGAAACTAGACCGCTGAACTCGTGACGAATTAGTTAGTTACTAAGTAGTTAATGCTAAGGAGTCGAAAAATCGCCAGGCGCCAGAATTTATGGATGGCCCCTTCACATTGGCGAGCTAGGCCTTTAACTCGCTAGGCGGGGAATTGAAAAATCGCCAAAATCGCCCCACGACATTTACGGCCGGCCCCTTCACATTGGCGAGCTAGGCCTTTAACTCGGCGCGCGGGGAGTTGAAAAATCGCCAGGCGCCGTAATTTATGGACGGCTCCTTAACATTGGCGAGATATGCCCTTAACTCGGTGAGCGGGTAGTTGAAAAATCGCCAGGCGCCGTAATTTACGGCCGGCCCCTTCACATTGTCGAGCTAGGCCTTTAACTGAGCGCGCGGGGCGCGCAGGCGGCGCAGGCGGGGTCGGCGAAGGGGTCGCCGCGGCCGCCGGCGGTGTGCGCGGCGGCGCGCGCGCGCGCGCGGCGCTGGGTGCCGCTGACGCGGTGGCCGCCGCCGGTGGCGCACCGCGCGCGCTGCTCGCTGGCGCACCGCGCGCTGGCCGCGCGCCCGCGCCGCGCCTCGCCCACGCGCCTGGCGCCCGGCGCGCTGCGCCGCCTGGCCGCCGCCAAGGCGCGCGTCGACGCCGCCTCGCTCTACTCGCGCAGCGCCTCCACCTCCACCAAGAGCGAGCTCGTCTGCACCACCACCGCCCTCGGCGACACCTCCATCACCACCGTCGAGGGGTCAGCACCACTACAATATCTACTGGCGTAACTGGGAGACGTGGCTCAACTGATGTCACTGATCGGGAGGTCCTAGGTTCGAGTCCCGACCGTGACAGGATTTTCGACACTGGTTTGTCAACGAAGGTCTAGTTCACTCGCTGTCTGGAGTAGAATTCTAGCGGCCGGCGGCTCTGATCTGTAGTTTTCCGTGGTTTCTCCGATCAACACCAGGCGAATGTCGCAGCAGTACCCTAACAAACGGGCCGTGGACCGCGCGCGATCTTTCCTTCCCATTCCTTGTCCTATCCTTACACACACACACTAACATGCACTACACTACCATACATGCCAGGAGTCCGGTCGGGAGCTTGTCCCGTCTGGGGGCGGTGCCCTGCTGGTGGGAAATACCTGTTGGAAAAACCCCGGTAGACAGCAGTAGGTTCTCGCCATCCATCGAGGGGAAGGACATCACCAGAAAAAACATACACTACACTTACATAACTAATGACCCTAGTAGTTGACGCGCCCGTAATCACTAAAAATCAATCCATCTACTAGCGTACCCGTGCGAGATCTCTTGTATGTTAAACACTCACTCTGTTCCCTAATTTTCCATTTGCATATTAAGCCTGTAATATATATATATTTTTTTCAAGACGCTCTTATCCTTCGTTACTTGTTCTATAAGTCTCCTTGTAATTGATAACAATACAATACACCATTGTCAATACAAACTATTCTTATTTAACGTTGTTACCGAGTAGTGGGGTATACCCGTGTAATTCAATCTCGTAAAATAACAAGTAATTAGATTAATTTCACATACAGTTGCAGATTCTACAAGCTCTGATCAAGTGGGGTAGAAATAAGAAGCATCGAACCAACAAAAATGTAATAGAATATTCAAGAAGATCTCATTGACCCTTGGCCTCAAAATTTTAATTTTTAAGATCCTAAAGCACTTCGTTCAAGAGTTATTTGACGACATAGATTCAAAAATGCGACTGAGTGCTACGGGTTGCATTTGACATGAATATTTAGAATGGTTTTTTTTTTTAACGAATCCTTCATACTTTTAAAGTCAAAGTGCAATTCTCATTAAAATCTCCGACCACAGAAAACTACCGATCAGAGCAGCTAGCCTCTAGAATTCTCCTCCATACAGCGACAGAACTCGACCCATGTATATGGCTAGTGTTGAAAATACTGCCACCTTTGAGAGTGAAACCGTAGGAACTTCCGGTCAGAGGCACTGCAGTGACATCGGTTGAGGCAGTGGCATCAATTGATCAGCTGAGCCACCTCTCCCGGTCCGTCAACTCGTAGTGTATAATACCCCACGTTAGGTTCTGACAACTATGACCATAGTAGTTGTCGGACGTGGAAAAACTAACCGATCAATCAACAAACACGGATCTACTCGCTCCGCTTGCACGCCGCGACGTTGTCACGAGGCATGCGTCGTTAGGCACTACACTACCATACATGCCAGGAGTCCGGTCGGGAGCTTGTACCGTCTGGGGGCGGTGCCCTGCTGGTGGGAAATACCTATTGGGAAAACCCCGCTAGACGGCAGTAGGTTCTCGCCATCCATCGAGGGGAAAGACATCACCAGAAAAAACATACACTACACTTACATAACTAATGACCCTAGTAGTTGACGCGCCCGGAATCACTAAAAATCAATCAATCTATCACCCTGTCCCCTAATTTTCCATTTCCATATTAAGTCGTGTCACACACCGTTAGGTCGGTGACGGCGATGCTGGACTCGGACGACTGCTTCGGGCGCGTGGACTGGAGCGAGTGGGGCAGCGCCAACGCGCTGCTGGGCGGCACCTCGGCCGCGCTGCGCAGGCGCTCCTCCCTCCGCCTGGCGCAGGCCGCCGCCCACCGCGCGGCCACCGCCGCCCGCGCCGCCGCCGCCCGCCCGCGCGCGCAGCGCCTCGCCGCCGACACCACCACCGACACCACCACCACCACCGCCACCACCACCGCCACCTGCACGCCCAAGGCGAGAGCGCGCGGCGCTCCTTGGGGGGGGGCAGGTTTACTAGTTCGTTGCTGAATCAAATGAGAATTCGAAACATTTTATTTTGTTTTTTGCGTCTAAATTGAAAAGATCCATTGTAATCATCATTTTTCAATATGACGTCAGATAAACAAAACTCTATCTAATTACTACTGCATAATCGTTGTTGGAATGATTTGTTCGTACAAAATAAAGAAAATCGCCGGCAGTTGTTTGCTGTTAAATCCCGAGAATTATATGAAATGATTATTGGGTATTTGAGAGTTCTCCACTCTTTTTCCCCAGGCTCCTTCATATAGAGCAGCGGGACTCAATTGCAAGAATTGAGGCCATTCTCTTTGCAGTAACTCGATGTAGTGGCTCGTATGCCTCTCACATTTCACAAGACTAGAGCCGATCGCGCCCGAACGCTGACCAAGCCACTCTGGTGAAATCCAGAAGCGATGGACCATGGCACAAATGGGCCGCTCACTTGTGTAGCGTAGTTAAGTTAGACTCAAATAGGAGCAAAGAGACAGTTCTAACAAATCAACATCACGTCAACATAGAAAAAGAATCTCTTCACTGCGTTTAGTCAGGCCTCTTTTTAAAACGTTTTTTTGTTGATGTCTCTACCTAATGACGTGAGGTTGCCAAGGATCACGTTGTGTACGTACGCAATATACATAATATTTACTAAAAAATAATGTAAAATATTTTTAAATACTTTTTTTAAGAAACACAAATAGCATGACACTTTCTAATGTCAATTATTTTCCGAGACACATACTTTCATCGGTTGATGGTTCACATGAAGTATCGAAGTGATATGTATTTGAGCCAACTGCAAACGAAAAAGAAAGATAGGAGCGCCAATCCTCAACATAGTCGATCAAATGGACATGTCCTTCAGTTTTGTTGCCACCTGTAGCTGTCAGTTTGGTCCTATCTCAGCCTAACTTTTCTATACTAGTCTGTCTAGGCCAGTGACCTACTTCGTGAACTTCTAAAACGCTTGAGCATCCCTGAGGACTGCATCACTTCGCGAATTTTATTCTTCCTCCAGTTTTCTTCAGCCGATTGCAAACACTTTCAACTTGTTTTAAAAGTATAGGGATATCATTAATTTACAACTAGGACTTCAAAGCTCATGTCGTTATAATTTAGAGAATAAATGACATTTCCTATGATATCAAATACCTTTTAATTATATAGTGTTTTAATGTATTTTTAAAATAATAAATATTAACAATTGTAACATTTTGAATATTTAGCAATAACTATGATTCGTCAGCAAACATACACTTGATTAATTAAACTAATATAGCTTTTCTTAATACTCCTTATTTTTCTGAATAGTACATAGTACTGTAGTAGTACATACTAGAATATCTATGTGGTTGAAGATTATCACATTTTCCAAGAACATGAGGAAAACTTCATGTAATGAAGTTACACAAGTGACATTTCCCCTGCTTGATAAAAGTTCATCATGAACTGGGGTTCGGCAGATCACGATCTGCTGACGCAGTCAGCGATATTTCACGGAAATGTTCAACTCCAATGTCTAAAGGGTGCCTAAGAATCATCGGCAAATGCCACATACGTATTCCTTATATGACATTCTCCATCAGATCCTCATTGGCAAAACGTGATCATCTTTGACCTGTTACATTTCCTACAAGTTTCTAACATTTAGTCTGAGTCACCTGTGTATTCCGCTCTTCCAATCGCAGTCAGCGGAGACGATCGCCTCGGACACCTCGCTGGCTGCAAAGCACCCGAAGGCCTCCAAGTCAGGCTCCAAGGTCAGCCGTCGGCCGTCGCTGCCCATGCTCCGCAGATACCAGGATGGTGCCACCTCCACCGCCTACTCCACCACCACCACTGAGGGTGACCCGTCGACCTCGCGCGCAGTCAGCGCCTGCTCCACCACCCTCGTCACCGGGAGCGCCAGCTCCTCCAGGTGCTCACACTCTTCAAACCTGGCAATCCCTGCAGGGGAATTCGAGCGGCCGGCTGCTCTCATTGGTAGTTTTAATAAACGATATGTCAAATATGGATTCGTAGGCTTCCGCGGCCGGAGTCATTGTATCCTTGGCTGTCCGAGATGAGCCGCATCTTGGTCGATAGAGCTGACGTTTCGGCGATCTTGTTGTGGCCTTCTTCAAAGCTATTCTGCAGCAGTATAGCTCTGAAGAAGGCCACAACAAAGTGGTCGAAACGTCAGCTGCATCGACCAAGACGCGGCTCATTCCGAACAGCCAAGAATACGATATATCAAATACATTCTCACTGACGAGGTCTCAAAGTTATTCTATTGGAATGCATATAATTCTGTAGTTAATCCATCCCCATTAAAATAATAGTTTATTTTTCACTATTTATTAAAGTTTTATTATATATTGTAATAAAATTTGCAATTCATATTTCTTCTGCAATTCATATAACATTTAGTCAAGGAGCTCGATGAACATTTCAACATACAAGAAGCTTGATGAAAAGTTCAAAATATAAGAAGCTCAATGAAAATCATCACATACAAGAATCTCGATGTTAGGTTCAAAATATAAGAAGACTGGAGAATTGCGGTCTCCGGTATTTAAGGGTTCCGTAGGTACTCCCCATGCACATGACGCGGTGGCACCCCTGCCAATCACGTACCCGATGGAAGACCCCGTGACTTTGGCCCTATCCGGTTGCTGGCGTCCTCTGGCGGTGCCTTCCAGAAATGGTCCGCGACGTCGGGCGCTGCAACGTTCGCCTGTTCGCATGCTTGTCTGATGACTTTAGGGCCACTCCCCCCGCTTCTGGCCAACCAAATTGTTCGGCCGCGTACCTGTCGAGATTAGCAGCCTGGTAACGCACAGTTTTCCTTGTTCGTGCCAAATTCGTGACAGTGGTGCTTTTCGGCGCTTTGCATAGCGAAGGCGTGAATTGGAAAATAATTTCATATTCCCCGCTGCTGAACGGCCTTTGTGTTATAATGAAATCGATTCCACTGTATCTTAAAGCTCTGTAATGTTACAGTATAAAGGAAAATATATTTATGTGTTTCGTTTTCGATTTGGGTCACATGTTATGCGATTTAGAAGTCAGCGAGGCACAAATTATAAGTCACAATAACACGGAATAATATGTGTTTTGTGCCAGCAAGACGAGTTGTTTATAATTTGTTATTTGGGAAGAATTCCCTTACATGATAATTTTTTATCTTGCAACTACGTATGGACTAGTCAGACGATTAACGAACAAAAAAAAAATTCTGAAGCACACGACAATCCCCTTGATTATATAGGCAAACATAATGTGATAGCCATCAATAAATAAAGAATATTATTCAAATATAGAAGGGATTGTAGCGGGAAAGGATATTCCATTTGGTCATGTCTTTGTGTATAAAGAATAATAAAATAAATAATAATTATAAATATCCTAGCCGGGATACTCCATTTCATTTCTCAATATATCTGCAAAATATTAGTTTTTGAAAATATTAGTTTCTGAAAACAAACTACTAGTAATCAGCATCATTCTTCAAGCTATCGGATATAAATTTAGTTCTTCTATACAGCACTAGAATTCAGATTATCAATTCACAGAATTAAAATAAACGATGGCTAACTGTCGACCACCTTGCCCTAGATATTTTTAGGAAGTTTTGGCACGGCATAGTATATAGCGACTGCACTTTTGAGCTTCTGTTCATGAGCCAACTCGAAATAGAAGTCGAGTGACAGCGGAGCCCATGATGGTGGAAAGAGATGGGTGAGTTATTGCGCGTCGTATCCATTGAGCTTCTTCAGGCATACGTTTGCGTCACAATATTAGCGGGGATTTTAAATGCAGCCAGATACCAAAATTATCATCTTGTTACAAGTCATTGATATATATATATATATATATATATATATATATATATATATATATATATATATATATATTGTAGGTATATTGATATATATATATATATATATATATATATATATATATATATATATATATATATATATAGAGAGAGAGAGAGAGAGCATTTCTTTTTAATATTGCATCTTGTTTACCTTCATCGTGTTATTTTTGGTTGGTTGCCGTTGAAAATGGCACTTTATGCCACTTTCAAAATGTTTTTTGACACTTCTCACTCTCCATGCAACATGGCGGCCAGATGGTCTGCATTTTCATACAAAGTGCCCGTGCTATGGTCACGTGATTCGTGACGCAACCTGTGACGCAAAAATCGGTGCGCCGGAGTAGCTCACCTATCTCTTTCCATCAAGAAGCTCGCAAATTCGCTAGTATTATTTTTTAAGTTTCCGACGACTATTATATGCCATACGTTGATCTAACGAAATTATTAAAGATACGCAAACCAAGAACACTCCCCTGCGTGAATATTAAAAAAGTCCCTAAGAAATGAAAGCCTCGATTTTGTTAAAATATTGTAGGTAAATTGCAACTTCAAAGTATTCAGTATTGGTTACTTGCAACTTTTTATTAAGTTTTAATAAACATAAAGAGAATAAATGTTGAATATTGAAATGAGACGCTAATTCCGTCTATTTGGTTCTGAGATAACTGGGACAGAATCGTGACGGTTGGCCATCATGTCGGACCGTCACGATTTCTGAGCACAGAGTTGTTTCCAGTCTACACAAGGGCACGCTGGCTTAAACTCCATATTTCAATACACGCGTGCTATGTTTGGCTGTGACAGGAGCTTGATAACAGAGTACGAAACGGGCAGCCACCTCTCCACGTCCACGGCCACCACCAGTCTGATGCAGGCCGCGCCATCGAAGCCAGCGAAGCCCGCGAAGACATCGAAGCCAACAAAGACATCGAAGCGCCCAGCCAAGAATTCTCGCAAGCCGAAAACCACCAACAGGTTAGAACGGGGATTCCCAACATTTTCCTTTCATCGACCACTTTTTAACGAATTGTTTACCTCCACTTGCATACTTGCGTAACAACATTCCAAGCCTTTTTCGGCGTTGAACGTGGAGTGAACGTAAGTCCGTCACACGTCCAGTCAAGTCGTCAGTCATTGCCCTTTATCCCTTGCGGCCGGCGGCTCAGCGGTATTAGTATCCGAGGTTCCCAGACGGTCACCCATCCAGGGACCTGCGGTGTCTGGAGATGGCTAATTTTCGTTATTTCACGGAGCTTAGTTAAGAAGTTCGGCTACCGGCGCCGGCTTCATCGACATCCTTACGTTTTCTCTATAAAATAGAGGATCCATAATCATCGCACAAAGAACTGAACATAGGAACCTTAAAAATAACAATTTTGTACTCCAATATTCTCGTAAATATCTCGCTTTTTCAATAATCGTCGATGCTTCTAATCTTCATTGATTTGTAATGGTTACAAAATATCGAGTGTGTTTTAAGAATTGGCCATTACTTTTCTCCAGTGCGATTCCGGAGAGTGCTTTCTTGTGCGTTAGATTATCGTTGTGAATCCATAGTTATAATTTCTTGAGTTTTCTAAACATCCTAATTTCTCAGGATACAAAATTTTCCTTCGGATACAAAATAAGGAGCAAATTTTCAATGTATTATCATACGTTTTGTTGCTTTATTTCAGAAAACATTTAATTATGTTCTGAATTATTTTGTTATCAATTGTATCTTGATTATCTTGGAACGATGCCGGTTTATATTCGACTATTGCCCTCTAATCGACCCCTTAATCATCATTGACTCCCTAGACTAAACCGACCCCGTTGGGAACTCCTAGGTTAGATTGAGCGTGTACAATTAAGTTGGGGTACAACATGGAAGCAAACGCGATCACTAGCATACTAGTGATGTCCATGATTATCTTTTTCCCAACAGATATATTACTACATTCATGAAAATATTAGTTTAGCGGTGAGTTGTCTTTAGCATTTAAATGAAATAATGAAAGGAATTGTCATTGTCAACAATGTCGGCAATGACAACTCCTTTAATTATTTCTTTCTGTGAGAAGCTTTGAGTAAATCAATGGTTGTGAACATAAAATTTTCTTTTCCAGCATTCACACCAGCACGCAAACAGAAGTTGAGAACACGGCCCATGCAACAACACAAACAATGCTGTCATCAGGGGTCACTCGAAACGACAAGGCTCAGCAATTCAAGTGAGAATACGCACTATTCGTTCTTCTCGAATGGCACTTGAATACCGAACCATAATTACAGTAAATCCTCGTTAATGCGAATCCCAAAGGACCGAAAAATCAAGAGTGGGTGTTAGAAAATTCGTGCTAACATGGGAATCATTTTTTTTTGAGATTTTTTCTTCACGCTAGTCATTTACAGTATATAGGGACATGCGTACTACTGTTTAATATTATATATGTCGTCACAGAACCCTATAGTATATGATATTCTCCTACATAGACAGTGTTAGCAGGTACAGGATATCGTTAATCCCATATCAGTTTGTGACAATAACACAGAAAATCCACACTGTATTGTAAGGTGAAAAAATTAACTCGCCTCATTTCTGATGAAAATTTGCGTACATTGCGCTGTCGCAAACGGGAACGAAAATGCCTGGTAACTTTACGGCCAACTGTACCCATGGCTTTCGTACAACTAGCAGTCAATAAGGTTGTCGTTGCAAACCGTTCTAAAGTGTTCAAGGCGAGTAACACTTCCTGGCGGGTAGGCGGAATGGTATTGATCTCTTTACTTTCTTCTGATGGCAATTCTTGCACATCAGACACAACTGCTTGAACATCAGATTCCACTGAAGCACAAACGGCGTCATCTACACTTACAAACTCTTCAAAAATAAGTCCAGGGTTTGAAACGGCTTGTACATTTATCCATGAGTCAGGTTCGATATTTTATCTAAATCGTCAACAGGATTAGCATCTGTATGTCTCCAGGTTCTGCTAAAACAGTTCTGTGTTGGGTTTCGACTACACAGCTTCCCAGGATGCGGCTATAGCTTTTATTACATCCAGCACACTCCAAGTTGTCGCATCTACCACCTTTTCAGCAGCGAGAATTACAGCTCTCCCAAGGCTTACGGCAAAACCCCTTCATAAGAGAAGTAATGCCTTGATCCAAAAGTTGAAAGATTACTTTGGTTAAATTAAGATCGTGTATGTTGTGGGCTCTTTATCTGTCCAATGTCAGAAGAACATGTCTTATTCTGAGCCACCATTCAACTGTTGAAACAAAGGAGCCACTTACGAAATCAGATCCAAGCTTTCTTATGGTGAGAGTAGATCCACCATGACAATTGTCACCTTTAATTCCGAGAGTTTGATTGGCGAAAAGATTGTAAAAAAAATTCCAGTTTCGCCCATATTGTAGACATCACACAAGACATACTTTTCTTTCACTTGGTCAAATTCAGGCAACCAGTTGTTTGCTTCTTCATCAACTTTATTTACTTCACCCCAAATCAGTATTGATGAAATTTAGGGTCTCTTTAGGAACCGGTAGAGAGAAACAGGAGAATAACTAAAATCTTGAATGTCTAATTTTTTCCAATTTCGGTTACTTTTGACTGAATGATAGATCCACTTAAAGGTATATTGGAAGCAAGCATGTGGTTGAACCATTCTAGAAGTAAAGATTCGACATCTTCATTCTTAGCATTGCAAAGTCGCTTAGATTTGTTCCCGGCACCAGATGCATCAGCACTAAGAACTTGATCACCATCTTTAAGTATTGAAGAGAAGATAGATTTCAGAAGTTCATACTTTTCAGCAATTTTACTTTGGTCCGTACACAACGGTTTACTTCCTCCAGAATTTTGAATTTTGTTTGCAGATCTCTGTTGGTCTGCGTCCTCTTGGCCATGACTCTCCTGGGGAATTCTGATTTGGTGTGGACGTTCTTATCAGAAGAAATAAAAGAGGTCATCTTCGTCAACATACTAGTATGTTGACGAAGATGACCTCTTTTATTTCTTCATGACTCTCCTCCTATGATATTGCTTGCAGCTCTAGCAGATGTAACATACTGGCAAAGTAGCGTTAGAGCGATGGCTCTGTGAGGTGGATGGGGCCTGAGCAGAAATAAAAGATGGCACAAACACCGTTTTAGAAGGTTTTTCGTTAGTCATTGATAGGATAATAATTATTAATGCGCAGGTTAGTGCAAGACGTCGTTGTTATTGCACCACAAGTAGACCTCGAGGTGTGTCTCGGACTGGTGTCACGAGATGAGCTGCCTTCAGTACGAAGCGTACACGTGTTTCGAACGGGGCAGTTATAGGTTGTGACAACGGTGTAGCGGGTTAGTGGACATAGAATTCCTGTGACTGGTATACATAGATGTTATAAATAGTTTTTGAATAAACATTGTATCTTAACTCTCTTGTCGCAACCCTGCGACGGCTCACAGAGAAAGAAAAAGAAAATTAAAGGGAGAAACTTTGAAAATTCATGTTAAATGAAAAAATATAATGACGCAAGGGACTAAAATGTAGTTTGTAATTTGTGATAAACGAAATTCGAGTTAACCTATCAAATCTTCCTGTCGTGTACATCATGTAGGGACCGAAATATTGTTCGTGTTAATCGAGTGTTCGCTTTAAGCGAGTTTGTGTTAACGAGGGTTTACTGTAATATAGAATCCGTGAAAATCACCTGTGATGTGATTAATTTTGGAATATACTATTATAGAAAATCCTAAAGAATTTTGTATTGAAAATCCTAAATAATATGTAGATCCAACCGATTGTGTTCTGTCAAAATACTGTGAGGTTGCCCTACGCTCAGATATCGTGTGTCTATAAACCAATCATTCATTGTTCTCTGCTCCATGGTTCGTTTCAAAGATAAATCTAAGTCAATGAGCATGTGAGTTACGTTGATGTTACGCTGACGTTTCGTTGACATCCCATTAGTGTTACATTGACGTTGCGGTTGACGTTACGTTGACGTTGCGTTGACGTCACGTTGTTTCGTTGACGTCACGTTGTCGTGATGTTGATGTTACCATTCCGTTACGTTGACGTCACGTAAGTGTGACGATGACGTCATGTTGACGTAACGTTGATGCTGTCACATTGACGTTTCGTTGATGTCACGTTGATGTGATGTTGAAGTAACATTGTCGTTGTGTTGACGTCACGTAGATGGCATGTTGACGTAATGTTGATGTAACATTGTCGTTACGTCGACGTGATGTTGATGTAACATTGATGCTGTCACGTTGATGTTTCGTTGACGTGATGTTGACGTAACATTGTCGTTACGTTGACGTCACGTAATGTCACGTTGACGTGATATTAACGTACCATTAATGCTCTCACGTGGATGTTTCGTTGACGTCACGTTGACGTAATGTTGATGTAACATTGATGCTGTCACGTTGATGTTTCGTTGACGTGATGTTGACGTAACATTGTCCATACGTTGACATCACGTCGACGATGTTGACATACCACTGATGCTGGACTGCGGACGGGACATTAATGGCCCCGGACGGGCATGGTGTTAGAGAAGTAGTGGCGGGCCCTGCGCGGCCGCCGGCGAGGGCGCGGGGGTCGGCGCGGAGCCCGCGTTCGCCCCGGTCGTCGGGCCGGCAGCTGCTGCGTCGGCCGGGCGGGCTGGGCGGCGTGACCGGCGGGGGCGGGAACGGAAGCGCAGCGGGAAGCGCTCAGCGGACGCGAGCTCCGCCAGCTCTGTGCGCCGCGTCGTCTCCGGCCGTGGCTCGGAGCGGCGACGCCGGCGGCCGCGGCTCGGCGGGGGCGTGGCGCTTACGGGTGTCTCCGCACTCGGTAGGCCCGCGTTGTTCTGTAACCCTAGAACACTAAGAATATTTATAGGTACGTTGTTACTAACCATGAGTCGAATCGACTTACTCAACGTAAAATAAGTGTAAATAATAAGGTTTTGCTTTGTTTTTCCTTGGTTTTCAAAAAATTACATATAATTACAAATCTTGTCGTGTTCTCCTTTGCAAAAGAGCTGATGGTACATAAGGAAAACTCACCGATACTACCAGTAAACTACACTCAGTGCACAATCCGCAAAAATTGTCGAGAACAACCGAGAATAAACGGTACTACTGAAAATTCCGATTGTAGACAGGAACTTAAGTACAGATTTAACAGGCAGAAAAGGAGCGCGATCGCCCTCGGAGACTTTGAAAACAAGTCAATGAGAACGATCAGTAATAGAATGAGTTTTCTCCAGTTCTAGTTCCGTGAATGAACCGCTTGGCGGCGTTGAGAGATTTATAAGCGTCGCGACCCAGGTTTGCGAGCCGGACTAGCGCGCCCGGCTCGCGAACTCGGTATGCGACCCCGGCACGCAAGCCTGGGTTTTGAAGCGGACTTGTGAGCCGGGCTTGCAAGCTGAAGTTGCGAGCTGGGCTAGCGGGATGAGCTAGCGAGTCAGTCTTGCAAGTCGGGATTGCGAGCCGGTCTTGTAAACTTGGCTGGCGAGCCCGCCACGAGAGCCTGGGTGAGCCGGGCTTGCGAGTTGAAGTTATGAGCCGCGCTAGTGTGTCGAGCATGCGAGCCGGGCTTGCAAGTTGGAATTGCGAGCCGGTCTTGCAAACTTTGCTGGCGAGCCCGGCAAGAGACCAGCGTGAGCCGGGCTTGCGAGCTGGGCTTGCGCGTGTACGGCCACGTGACTTGGGATTCGGTCCGCAGGTGCGCTCCACGCCCGCCACCCCTGCCACCGCCGTGGTGGCCGTGGTGGGCACCGTGGGGGCGACGCTGCGCCGCGTCAGCGTCCGTCAGGCGCAGGCGGCGCCGCCGCCCCCGCCGCCCACGCCCGCCACGCTGCGCAGCACCCTCGGAAGCAGCCTTCTGCCCGGCGGCTGCTCCACCCACCGCCTGCAGCCGCGCGCCGGAAGGTGTCCAACGCCATGCTCCAAGTGATTTATTGACCCATGTTTTCATCTTCCACTGTCATTAGTTCCGTGAGGGTAGTGAGTATTTTACCGTGGAAGGTGGTGGTGTTCACCCTTCACTGAATGGTGTGATCCGACACCAGCTTGAGGGAGATTTTCCTCCTCCAGATATCTCCCACTAGCGGGGGCACCGCCCCTGTCGGGGCTACCTCATGAACAAACATGAAAATACTCTGCAAACCTTCAGGAAGAGAATCCATATTGCCAGTTTTCTCTACACAACTTTGTATGGTCACCACTTACAAATGAAGACGATCTCTCTATGTTGCTCTCGCACTGCAGGTCTACCGAACGCCGCGAAGGGTAAGTTCGGGTGACTACTGGTGCCAGGGGAATTGACTCAGAGACACGAAGTGGGCAGAAACAGATGCCCCCAAGTATACAGTGTGTTGTAGTATTAGCAAAAGTTCAGTAAACGCGATTTCATTTTTGAGGTTTTGGCCAGGATTTCGGGAAAATGCACCACCGTGCGACGGTAGGATTTTCGATACTAGCTTGTCCACTAGGTTCCATTTCCGTCGCTGTCTAGAGGTGAATTCTAGCGGCCGGCTGCTCTGATCGGTAGTTTTACGTTGTTTCTCCGATCAACATCAGTCGAATGTCGGAGCAGTACTCTAAGAAACGGACCGCGCGCGATCTTTCCTTTTTTCCTTCCTCTTCCTTGTCCTATCCCTCACACACACATTGCTCACACACCCACACTCACACTCACACTAACATACTCTACACTACTACAGGAAGACCGGTCGGGGTTTAGAACTTGTCCCGACTAGGGCAGCGCCGGCTTGTGGGAGACACCTGGTTGGGGTAAAACTCCGTTAGCCGACGGTAGGTCGGCGCAGGATCTCGCCATCCAGCGAGGGAAAACTACCGCCACTTCCCGAGCAAGAAAACACGCACTGCACATACGGGAATAATGCCCATAGTAGTTGATGCGCCCGGAATCAGTAACCAATCACTCAATCGAACGCCCTGCGCTCGCGCACTGCCAGTGTTGCATGGACGCGCTGGTACCGCATGAACAAAAGCCCAAATAAATGACAAACCCTAAATAAATTCATAGGAAAAAATGTTTTTTCTTATTTCCTTGGGCGTTGACACGTCTATCCGCACGCCGCGAGTCCTTCACAGCTTCTTACAGAAGGGAAATCTGAGTAAGAATGTATAGGAGCTATTTCAATACCAGCTTCAGCAGGAGCAGGCCAGGAAAACTAGCCATTAGTAGAGGTGCCACTTCACTTGCACGTGTGCGCAGACTGGTGTGGCCGTCGCCGTCGCCGCCGCAGCCGCCGCAGCCCCCGCGGCCGCCGGACCGGAACCCGCCCTGGCGCTGGAGGGCGCTGTCGGCGCGCGCCGAGGGCCGGCCGACGGCCCGCCTGCCCCGCCTGCCGCGCCGCCTGCCCAGCGCCCAGCGCGCGCGCGCCCACGCCCCCGCCGCCCAGGCACCGGCCACGCAGACGCTGGCCCTGGCCCTGCCCCCTGGCCCGCAGGCCGCGCGCGCAAGCGGTAAGCAACGCCTCGCGCGCACTGCAAACTTCAACGGAACGTAATGCTGTGTACTTGCCGACCCGGATGGCCGAGGTGGCTAAGAGACGGATCGTGCGCTATCTTTCCTTTTTCCTCCCTCTTCCTTTTGTCTCTCCTCACCCCTCACACACACATTGCTCAATACCTACACTCACACTCACACTAACATACCTACACTACTCAGCGCTTCGGTCCGAAGGGTCGCGGGTTCGAGTCCCGCCTTGGGCATGGCTGTTTGTCCCTTGACTTTGTGTGTGTTGTCGCGGAGGGCCTCGCGTTCTGCTGACCCCAGATCAGGGGAGCCCGCAAGTGTGTTGGTGTCTAGTATATGGTCGAATATGCGTCCCATCGGGGCGTAAATGGTAACCGGCTGTCGGCTGGATAAAAGCCCTAGATAAAAAAAAAATGCTGTATACTTAACCTTAAAATTTACACGTAAAAACAAGCATTCACAATGATGAACATAAGCTGGAACGTAAGTTTCGCCAGAACCAATCAGAATTCAACGTACTGAAACTTGATCGATTCGTTTCTAGCACGATGGAAAGATATTTCCACCATAGTTTCTAGCTTTTTCTTCAACATTTCTGTCGATTTTGCTTTATATATATGCGAGTAGCTGTTGTAGTAGTGCTCTCATTTCCTTCATCGTATAAACAATTATCTCGTATCAAATTCACAAGTAATTCGTCGAACATAATTAGCTTATTCGCCATGTCAAATTCAATTCACAATTTAAATTGCCCAAATTCTTACTTTGAATTCACTCCACGCATTATTGAATTCACTGTTCGCAAATTAGTTTTCTTCATTACAATAACATAATGACATAACCACAATCTACCTCAACACAATCTGAAATCGTAGGTTTTGGGGCTACGTTACGTTTACGTTTAAGTTTGCATTGTGAATGCGGCCTAAGCCAGGCCTCGTGCACACTGCAAACTTAAACGTAAACGTGGCCGCAAAACCTAGAAATGGGTTACTAAGTGAGAACATTCACATTGCCTTGACGTAACCGTTGACGTAAGTCCTTAAACTTAAGAGTTCACAAGCTCCAAGCTTTTACGCTAAGTTTACGTCGGAGTTCTACCGAACACCATCAGAGAGTAGCGTGGAAGGTCGATTTCAGATTGTGTTCAGGTAGTTTGTGGTTTCGCCATTTTGTAATTGTAATGTAGAAATTTAGTTTGCGAACAGTTCTGATGCGTGTGGTGAATTGAAAATAAGAATTTGGGCAATTTTTATTGTGATTTTAACTTGACATGGTAAACAAACTAATTTTGTTTGACGAATTGCTCGTGAATTTGGTAGAGAAAATCCTTGTTTATACGACGAAAGAAGTGCCAGCACTACTACAACAGCTACTCAATTTATATAAACACAAATCGATAGAAATGTCGAAGGAAAAGCTAGAAACTATGGTAGAAAGGTCTTCCCACCGTGCTAGAAACGAATCGATCAATTCAGTACGCTGAATTCTGATTGGTTCAGGTCGTTCAGGTCGTTCTTACGTTCACCATTGTGGATGCTTGTTTTTACGTGTAAATTTTACGGCTAAGTTTACAGCATTACGTTACTTTTAAGTTTGCATCGTGAATGAGGCCTAAGCCAGGCACAATGCAAACTTAAACCTAACGTAATGTCGTAAACCAGGGCCTTTCAACTCCCATATAACGTGGTGGAGACCATTACAGTGGCGCGCTCTCTTGTAGTACCTTCTTACCGGAACTAAAATACGAACAGCTGCAAATGATACTTTCGTGGCCGCTGCGTGGGTACGTGGGTTGCAAGCAGGCACGTACTCGTATGTTACAAAACATATACTTGGGTTTTTCCAACGGGGCATCTATGGGTAGTATCTTCAAGATGGAATTCGGCATGACTTTTTCATTCTCAGTCCTGCTGCTAGAGTCGCTTAATCTGCAGCACTGCTTGATACGTTCGCGATCATGCGATATCTCGTGGCAGGACCAAGAATGACGCAAAAAGTCGTGCCGAATTCCATCTTGGAGATACTACCCACAGATACAACATTTAAAAAAACAAGTATAGTGCCGATATTCCCGGTTTCTTCAGCAGCAGTTACTTATATGTATATATTATGCATAATAGAACATTTAGAAGACACTTTTTGTATTCCTCACAAATTTTCAAATTAGCCAATTTTTATGTGTGGAAGTTGGCGACACTAGCATCTCCTATAGTACCACCCTCCAGCTTTCTGCCGGTTTGGATAAAGAGTTCAAAAGTCCCCGCCGTAAACTTAGCAATTGTGGCGAGCCGCCTTTACACCATCACATCGTGCCGGAGGCGACTCCCAAGGCAAGCGGCATACAGCAAAGCAAACACTCCTGCAGCGACCTCTAAACACCGCTGCCGAATGCTGGCGAGGCGCCTATATAAACGGGCCCGGCGGAGCCAGAGAGGTAGACGAAGTCAGTGAAGTGCATACGACACGTTAAGAGCTGGGTGCCTAGGACGCGACGTCTTGCGGACAACTAATTAGTTACTAACTCCGGCGGCAGGAGCCTACGCCTTGGACTCGAGGCCTGCTCACCCGGCTCTTAATAGTTGAAAGTAAATTTCATAATACTTGTAGATGTCAATCCAAAAAGCATACATTTTTCCTCATACAAGAAAGCGAATATTTTGTTCGGTTATTACGTTCAGAAGAATAAGATATGTGATTTTTTTTCCTTCCCACCTCTAAAAAACCGCCGGTGACACACCTCTCGGTGTACAGCCGACTCCGGTTATAGTGAACTTATGGGGACTAACATGTTTGGTTCACTATATCAGAGGTTCACTATATCCGATGATGTCAAAAATAAATGGAATTTCTCCACAATGATTAATTTTATTAATACAGCGCAAAATTCATTAACAGCTCGAACTGAAAATTTCAATATTTTTATTTGTACGTAAATAAAATAAATATTTTCAATTGTTTGTATCTTACATTTTTCATTAGATCCTTCGCCAGAGTTCGTGCACTCTCCTTGATTCTGCATGGTCCTCTGCCTCTAAGTATCGTAATGAAATCTTAACACCTTTCAATGTTTCTTGTACTGTTGAAACGCCATTCTACTCTCTGAAGGCCCTTTTAGTCGTATAATAGCATAATAGATCCAACTAATATCCTTGACTTACTTCCTAGGTTCACTATAGCCGAGGTTCAGGTTCACTATAACCGAATCTTCTTATGGTTATTTGTAACGTAAGTGAAACGGGTGAAGTAAATTAAGTTCACTATAACCGAGGGATCACTACATCCGAGTTGTCTATAACCGAAGTCGGTTGTAGTATGTGGTGACAGCCTTCCCCTCCTCCTGCAGCATCACTGATCCACCGACCCCCCCGCGCCTTAGAAGCGGGCGGGTCGGGGCTGGGTCCCGGAGCAGTCGCAGCGGGGGCCGCGGCGCCCGCGTCGGCGCCGGGGGCGGGGTCGGGGGCGGGGGCGCGGACGTCGGCGCGGGGAGCGCGTCGGCGGGCGCAGGGCTCTGCGAGCGTGCGGCGGGTGGTGGCTGCGGCGGCGGCGGTGGCGGCGATGGCGGCGCCGGGGGCGGCGGCGGCGGCGGTGGGGCCGGGCCCGGGGCCGGGGGCGGGGAGGCCCGGCGGCAGCGCGCGTCCGCCGCCGGCGCCGCCGCCGCCGCCGCCCCCGCCGCCGTCGGGGAGCCGCGCGCCGTCCGCGTGCGCGTCGCTGCACCGCCGCCGCGTCCTCCGCGCGCGCCGGTCTCCGCGCGCCGTCGCCGCCCGCTAGGCAGCGCCCGCCGCCGCCACGCCCCCCGCTCGCCGCGCCCCGCCCACCCCGCACGCATGCCACGCCCACCGCGCGTCCAGCGGCCGCACGCGCCGCGCCGCCTCGCGCACCGCGCCAAGTGCGCGCGATGAGCTGTACCTTCTTAAATAAATTGCCCGCTTTTTGTTTGTACGCCCTGCCTGCGTTTGCTCCTCGTTTTTCTTTTCCAAATCCTCCCCTTCCTCGTCTTCTTCCTCTTTCTCATATCCCTCTTCGTCCGTTCACTTCGTCATCTTTAGGGAAGAAGAAAGAAAAAAGAAAAGAAGAGAAGAAGTCGGAGCAAAGGAGTAGAAAGTGTGAGGAAATTTTGAAAAGTATGAGGGATTAAGAGTAATCGAGAAATCTAGAAGAATAATGAAAAAGTTACTCCCTTAACTTTTCCTCATCTTCCTCTTCTTCTTCTACCTCTTCTTACCTTCCTCTTCCTCATCTACTCTACTTTCTTCTCCTTGTTCAGTCTACGTCTTTTTCGTCTTCTTCTGCTTCTTTATCTTCTCTGCCTTAATGATCTATTTTTCGTCCTCTTCTGCTCCTCTCCCCCACTACATTTTCTATATCTGCTTTGTTCTCTTCATCATCGTCTGGTTCTTCACCTTCTCATGTCATTTTGTTTCCGTCTTCTGCTTCTCATCCATATTCTGTACCCTTCCCTTCTTTTCGACTTCGTTTTCCATTATTCTTCTAGATTTCTCGACTACTGTTAATCCCTCACACTGTTCAATATTTCTTCACTCTTTCCCCTCCTTTTCTCCGACTTCTTCTCTTCCTTTCTTTTTTCTTTGCTAAATTTAGACAGAAAATCTATGGTGTAGTCAGAATTCATTTTTGTGTGTCCTTGATACCGAAAAATCGATTGACACCAAAACATCTGTCCGTCTGTCTCTGAACAAAGCAAGCGCCGAAACCGTTCAGACGATTTTCATCAAAACTGATATTCTCCGATTGATCCGGCTAATGTTGCATCCCTTTGAATTTGAAACCGATACTTTAATTTTGTGGGTACTTTACATAAAGCCCCTGGGAATTTTCAAAATTTAAAAAAAAATTGATCCAACGTTTTGGTTTAAACTTTGTTATTGGATAGTGAGAAGGACGTTTAAGAGAATGGCGCTGGTCTCATATTCGTTGAAAACCCTGATATTTCGAAAATTGAAAAAACTCAAAATTTTCTCGGTGTCTTCCTACAAATATTAAGATAAACATTTTTTAATTATATGCGTTGATTAGATGTTGTAAGGGACGCTTAAGAGAATGGTACAAGTCTCATTTTCGTTGAAACGCTTATTTATCGAAAAGTTAAATAAAAAATTTGGCGTCTTCCTACAACTATAAACATGAAGATACAACTTTTTTCGTAACGAAATGTATTCTTCAAAAAAAATCTTCAAATAACGTCATGTTGAATTTTTGGAAAATATGAGTACTTTTTGTCTAATTTGGCGTCAAACTAAGTCGCCCATTCCGAAAATCCTGTTTCGTGAACGCAATGTTAGATTATTTTGAGACAGTTAGATGCAACGTAAGCTTGTTGTTTCTTACATTCGAGCTTCTGTTATACGTTTACAAATTAATCTTTGAGAAATTATTTAAAACCTAATTGAAATATATGAAATAAAAATTGCTAGTCTTTAAGATATATCACTTTGGAATGCAACAATGACATTCTACGTCGCTCGTGAATTTCTGTGAATTACGTCTCATTGTTGTGACATGATTTAGCTGTATGAAAAGCTGTTATAATTGTCAAGTTTGAAGTGATATTATCTTGAAAATATTTAGTTTTCGCACCAAATGTTCCACCATTTGTAATGAGTTTTACAAAAAGTGACGACTGAGACACGTTAACTCGAAGATAAATTAAGGTGTAAAGCGGCCTACACACGTACCAATTTGTCGGGCCGACCGGCCAGTCGGGCCGACAAATTGTATCGTGTGTAGGTAAGTCGTCCGACAGAAACTTTGGTCGGGCGGTTGGTTGGCTCCGACCACCCGACAGCCGATTCCCCCACCACACGGCCCAACAAATTGTGTAGTGTGTAGCGTGGTTGGGCCAACTGCCGACGACAGCGCTGAAGTTTCCACTAATTTCCGCAGATTTCGTCATGCAAATCCACGTGCTTCATCGTGCCCGATTCTTACCTCGATCACTTCCTTTGCGATTTGCTACCGTGCTACTTGTGTTCTAGGGTTCTGTGTCGAGTGTTTGGTTTATTATTTTGTTATTTTCGTTGTTTTTATTTCAGAGTATATATAGTTTCATTTGTTAAAGTTTTGTTAATTTGTTTAGAGTTTTAATTTCAGAGTTTATATAGTTTCAGAGTTTATATAGTTTCAATTACAGTTTTGTTCATTATTTAGAGTTTTATTGTTAAATTAGGTTAGGTTACTGTTGGATATTTTTTTCGGAGGAGGTTATTTTCGGTAAGTTTTGTTGTAATTTCAGAATTTATTTAATTTGTTATAGTAGTTTTGTTCATTAAAGTTTTAATTTTTTCTTTGGTGAAGGTTACATTAGTATAATTTTTTCAAGTTTTCACTTTTTAGTAGTATAATCCATTCGTGTTTTAGTTTGCGAGTTCCAAAACATTTGGTCCAAGGTGGCAGGGCTTGCGAGTTTTATTTCCTTATTATTAATGCTAGTTTAGGTTAACATGGAGAACGAAGCCCAAAAAGAGTCCTTACTGAGTTCCTAGAGGAGTTTGAGGCTGCCAATTGTTTGTGGGACCCCTCGAGCTCACAATATTGTAACAAAGATGTTAGGAACTCTGCATATATGTCCCTGTTGGCAATTTACAAAAGGGCGTATCCTGAAGCCCAAATGGAGAGTATGAAAAAAAAACTCTGTTAACACACACGTGGCAATACCAAGTCCAATCTTCTGATATTTGCTTAGCGACATGTTCCAACACACACGAGAGACCCACACCAAGCCAGAGAGTATAGAACACCAAGCCAACACCTTCCTTCCGGAAATTTCCAGCACAACTGAAAAATCGGGATCTAGTTGGGCCGTGTGTAGCAAAGCGTACAATCTGGTTGGCCTGACGGTCGGCCCGACAAGTTGGTGCGTGTGTAGGGGCCTTAAATTGTATTACATAACCATTACTTAAGGCGAGAAAGTACGTGCTGTTTTAGTACCATTAGTTATTTACGCTCCCATTTTCTTCAGATTATTCTTGAATTATATGATATTTCAGACAAATTTAAACAATAGAGATGGGCAAGTTGAATTCGTCTAATTATGGGAGCGAAATTTATACCAATGGGATAGTGAATGGATAGGACAAAATTAAGTCGAAATACGAAATGTGAATAACTGTGGACAATAGTTAATCCAATATTTATATTATAATTATCAAATTTATAGTATCAGTACATACATCAGTCTGTACATAATTAATAACGTAAGTATTGAACCAAATTTACAATCCCAGAAGAGCGTCCACAGATCGGCGAGTCCTCATCAATTTCTGCAAGCAACTAGCCAGTGCCATACCTTTTTTGCATTTTTCTGATTGAGCCACTGAAACAAAACATTATTTGTTAGACTAAATAGAATAGCATCTTCCTATCCTGGAAGTTGTTGGGAGACATTACAACATTACATTTATCTAACGTCAAAATGTTCACTATTCAATCACAATTATATTATCCCTATATAGTATTTAAGTAACGCGTCTGTCTCCTGATGGGGAACATTTTTTTTCGGATCCCCTCATAAAATTCAAAGAAATTTCCAAAACCGTATTTTTGCGTGTTTTGGCGCTGCGATCTTACCGAGTGTACCGGGAATTAAATCTACGCCACCTAAATAGATCTACGTAGGTGACGTTGATTTAACAGTACGCCGTAGTTATTTTTACGGCACCACAATTTTCTTCCACGAGGTTGGCCCCCTGATTCACATAAAATCAATAGAATTGTAATATAGAGGTTATAAGAATAAATGTTAATTTTTTATTATTGAAAAAAGCCGATGATTTATATTAGTTGCCATCAATCTAATAATTGGAATCAAGGAATCGTGATTCTGTATCGAATTACACGTCCACATGCAACAGGTAAGGAGTAATATGTTATATGTGGTACCCATGGTTAAGTTGAAAGGAAATTTAATAATTCAGTGTTAAAAATGTTTTGTACATATTATATATATATATATATAATAGTGAAATTTTTATATTATAATATTTATATTTATATTAATTATTAAATATATATAAATATTTGTGTTATATAACAAATATATAACACAAATCAGACCGAGTTTGTGGAGGTTTAAAATCTTAAAAAATTAGGGGGGGGATGTGGATGTGTTAAGCAACTCAGGGGAATCCAATGTAGTTGTAGAAGCTTTTGCGTCTGAATTTTTCGAACTAATTGAGAATGATCTTGTAATAGGAATAGGGAATAACGCGGAAGAACAAGTTACAGGTGATCATTTATGTTCGTATTTGAAATCAAAACGAAAAAATATAGCTGTGTTAAATTCTAACTATTAGCATTCATTCCTGCAAGTATTTTGTTCGTCCATTATAATTTTTAAATTGCAATATTACCAGTTTATATCTCGTATGGAGGTAATATACCAGGCCAGTGTTTTGAATTTGGAGTTGGGAATTTTTGAACGGAAGTATAACATTAACAGGTACCACGATTCATTGGTAAGTCCAATGCCAGATACTGTAAGAAAATATTTGAACAAAGCAAGGCATGAAAGAAATGAAGTATGAAAGAAATTGTGAACACATGAAATACTTTTAAAACAGTTTACAGCGTTGGCGACACTACATTCAACTAGTTTTAAGTATTAGATTACTGTCCCCCTAATTCAAGACTAAAGATGTTACGTATCGGTTAAATATAAAATTCACATAATGTTGCACGTCGCTTCCTATGAAGATCCAATGGCTGTGGGTACCACTACAGTACTAGCAATACTTTGTAGACACGTTTCAAACATCTCGACTTCTTGCATCTTTCAGTCTTTTGTACACCCTGAGAGTTTGCGGAAAAAATACCAAATATCAGATAACTATTGGTAGGACGTATGTTTGACATGCCCCACATCCGGGTGATCCCTATTTCCAATCTGTTTTTAAGATGTTTCTCTGCGTTGCACGACGCGACGGGCTGATCGCATGGACATGGCCCATGGCCAGCGTGCTTGCTTTCTGCCAGGTGTTCCCGTTTCGCTTCCCGAGCGGAGGTAAAATGAAGCTGTTGCTTTCTAATGCAAATCGCCTCGGTTTCTATAGCTGTGTAACGAAAGAAAAGGCTCAGGCAGGCCAAGTAAGCTAGACGCGGTGATGAGAATACGTCCCTCTCACCACTTGTCTCCCTTACCCTAACGCGTGGATAATTAAGAAAAACAGGGTCCAGGCCTGGCTAGCATCCAGGCACTACCTGGCGAAAGTCGCATGCTAATACAAATATGCATTACTATTATTATTATTACTATTATTATTATTATTATCACTATTATTATTACTATTATTATTATTATTATCACTATTATTATTACTATTATTATTATCACATTTTAACTTCTCGGTTAGGGTTTTTCCACACATACATCTCCTTCTAATTATTATTATTATTATTATTATTATTATTATTATTATTATTATTATTATTATTATTATTATTATTATTATTATTGTTATTATTACAATTATTACCATAGTATTGCTTCTTGTAATATACCTAAGATTAATTGAAATGGTTATAGTAGTAGTATCAGTGATGAACTATATATTTTTTTGCTAATAGAAATTAAATTACTACAGTGAAATCCTCACCTGCTGGATTACATTTGCGTCGAGCGTTTTTGTACATGTCATCGGGCATGGTAGCCAAGTTCTTTGGCTTCTTCACAGGCATTTCTCCATTCTGTAACTGAGATCAAACAAATTCATTTAGTTCACAAAAAGTTCAGGGATAATCAATTTTAGGGAGAAAGCTCTGTTAAACTTCATTGGTATTAATGATTTGAAATCTAAAGATCAGACTTGGAGCAATATGAACGGTCTAAACAAAATTGAAATAGAATAGAAAATTTATTCTACGATTGGACTACATGGAAACTGTATTCCACGACCACTAGTTAGCAAATGATATTCGGTACATGACTTCAATTCGTATTTAGTACAATAATCATTCATTCGCATGTTCCTACATAAACACACAAATATTTACAAATAATGTGTACACATAATCATGCACATATTCTAAAACTTTCCTTTTATTTAATTGTTCATAAAGTCTATATATTATCTAAAATTAATAAATCATATTTTATAATACACAAATTGTAAGTTAGTTATTTGCATGTATAATGAACTAGGGATGAAAGTTATACTTAACACCACTACTGTTTACTGAATACCAATAATAGGCATTAACATAACTAATATATTATATAACAAATACACTCCTTGGCGCAAAAAGTAACTCAAGGATACACATTAAGACAGTAACATCATAACATTAACTGACCGTTTAATTTAGCTATTTGACGAGTAGTTTTTTTTCCTTTCAAGCACCTGGATTAGACTCAAAATTTCTTCGATCCCCAGAGGGTGTATATCGAACCCCGTTCTAAAATGACATTTTAATCTTCACAATTTTTATTATTTTATTCAAATATTTTTGTCGTAATTATTCGTTATCATGTCGTGGCCCGCAATTAAAAGTTCCTTCCAACGAATTCATTTCGGTAAAGTGAACATATTAACATTGCACTACAAAAGTGTATCTCGTGCGAGGCTCCTTCGATGATAAAATACTAAGAGATCTGCATTCGGTGCAACGTTATTAAAATGTTTGATAATCGTGGAAATTAAAGACTGATCTTGGTATTCGCAGGGTAAAATTGTCGTATGATGAACAGTGAGCTGCCATTGCTTAAGACAACATTCTCACTTCAGGGGCGCATGTATCCCAGATGCAAAGTGTTTGTTACTGCCAATGTCAATGAGAAAAATTCTGAACCATCGTATTTTGCACTTTCCCTTAAAATACCAACAAACAAGCATGTGCCAATGAAACAACTAGCTTTCTTATTGTGTGGAACTTACCACTCCGAGTTTTCGAAGAACGCAAGTTTGGAAGCACTAAAACAGAATTAACAAAATAACCATTTTTAATGAGAACGGAGAGATGGGGGTTCTTACACATTACATCTTATATTTTAAAATACAAATATTTTGAGATTGTCTAAATTCAAAAGGACAGTCGGCGAATTTATTTGGTATATCTAATTTTATTGAAGTAGGATTTCTCCAAAGTGTTAGAATGTAAAGACCTTTATATTAATGTTTAAATACACAGACAACAAAGAAAAGAAATTTTAGCGTGGAAAAGGCAGAAAATTGTATATACATAATATGAACATAACATTAGTGGAATTAACGCCTTGCTCGTACTTACCAGTTGATCTTTCTCCGATGCACCCTTATGGTCGCCATCATCATCGAATTCTTCTGAAAATTTACATTGTTAATAATGCCGAAAGCGAATATTTTGTTTACATGACAAAATGTAGTGATAAAAGTTTGGAAATATTGGTTTTGAAAATATCGTTTCTTACCTGCTCCTTGCCTAATTTCTTCTACACATTCTTGTTGTATTTTTTTTGTCTCACTTTCAGTCTAAAAAATAAAATAAACACCTAAATTCATCAATTTTTCTTGATTGACATATTATTTTTATTCTATGCCTCTAAAACATTGGAGATTCTTTCAATTATGTCAAGCAAGAAGAGTGTGCATTAATTGAGAAGTACATTTCCTTTTGCAATGGAACCAAGCTTAAAAATCTGTCAATGCGCCATCAACGTAAGCGTAAGAGACTTAGATTACGCAGTCGCTCCAGAATGATTACCTATATATGAACTTGTTACTGATAATGTAAATTAAGTTATTGGTAATTACATTTTCTGCGTTTAATGTGGTTATTTACCTCTACATACTAGTACTCTATTTGAATAGCAAATGTGGTTTGGACTGTAAGAAGTGAAAACCAATATTCTCTGAAAAAGTATTCTCAACAGTTTTGTTCAGAAACTTTCATTTGAACATATTAACTGAATACGTTAGAGAATGAACTGCCCTGAACATGTTCGTGACTGTGCCATTCACTGCGTTAATAATTTTTTAACTTTCTGAACAAGTAAAATCGAAGATAGGTAAGAGTGTTCGTAAGCAAAACAATTACAATTTTCTGAAAAATATTGAACTATCACAATCGTCATCGCTCAAATTGGAAGTCTCTCTCAAATGATAGTCACAATTACGAAAACATCACTTAGAAGCCACAAGTTAATCATGTAATGTTCATGTAAATTAATCATGTAAATGCGGAAGGTGAAAAGGTTTAAAAATGGAAATCTACTATAGCAGAAATATCAAATCCAATCGCAGTGTACCGAAATAAGGACGTTGCGGGATTATTCCGGACATAGGAACACTGTTTTGACAGATGTTAGAAAACGGCAGAGGAGACGAAATCCTAGACGGAAAGAAAGAAATTTTATCAGCTATAAAAATAACAAAATTCGACAACTCCCACTTCGCCGTAAAAAAGACAGGCAATAAAGAAAATCATATGAATATTTTATGCATTTTTGTTTCTTCTTAAATGAATAGGCTCACCATTTTGAATTTTGAAATTGATTTATCATCATCATATGGATTAGGCCTTTAGGCCTGTTCCGTCTCCAGAAGTTTCATTTGATAATTCCATCGCAGTCGTGGACGTCCTACATTTCTTCTGCTTTGCGGTCTGTATCCACACCTTTGAAGAGGGATGCGCGAACTTTCCATTCTCTGAAGACGGTCGTACCATTGGGATCTGTGTGAATCAAATATTTGGCCTCTATTGCAAACTTGAAGTTGTGACCTAATGCCTTCATTTTTCTTGTGGTCGCTCAAAGAGTATCCCGCTAGTGGTCTCAGCAACCTCATTTCTGCTGCTTCAATCTTTTTTCTGTTGAGTTTTTATTATCCATGCCTCTGAACCATACAAGAGATCTGGAACCGCCCTAGTTCTATAGAATTTACGAAGTCTTTTCTTACTTTTTTTAAGTAGATGTTGCTTCATTGTACCAAGTAGATGTAGGAATTTAGAGAGTTTTTTGTTCTAGGTCTTTAGAATGATTATAGGCTATATTGTATCCCAGATAATTAAAATTTGAGACTTTAAATTACGTTATTATTTATTCCAATCTTTGCTCGAAGTGGAAAGACTCCTTTAAAACCCATGACTTTTGTTTTGAATGAGGATAATTTTAAATTAAAATCTGTAGTGATATTAAAAAGACTAAAGAGGGCTCTTTGTAGATTTTCTTCCGAGTCTGCTAGGATAACCTGGTCATCTGCAAATAGTATTCAAGGCAATTCAATTTCAATCCGATAAAATTTGTTTTCAATTGGCTTTCCCATCGCCTAATCACGTCATCAAAATATAAATTAAAAAGAATGGGAGACATTGGATACCCCTGTCTTACGCCTTGATTTATTATTCTGTATTCATTACTTGGTCCATCTCTTGTATTTACTCTTGTAGTAGTATTCACATACATACTATGAATGGCTGTTTTGGAATTCCTCTTCTAAGCAACACCTCCCATAATTTTGTTCGATTAACAGTGGCATAAGTGTACTCAAGTCACTGATCCTCACCTCCTCATAAGTTGATAAGACTTAATTAATTTTCCTTTTAAAAGTTCCCAGTTCTTTCTACGCGTATACTTAAAATGTTAAAGTTCAGCCAACTATTATCTGCATCAAATACTCCCAGTCCTGTTGCCGACAAATTCACCTAAGTTCACAATTCTAGCTGCTGCACTCGAAATATTTCCAAGTTCCAATTTCCGCACCTTCCATCAATATTCTAAGTCCGACAATCATATGCTCCAAAGTAAATGTTTACAATTCCCAAACTCCCAACATCAATTGTCTACACACGATCCGCACAGCACCACGGCATAAGTCGGAATGAATCCATATTCCCCTCTTTCAGCCCTTCAAAACTCGGTCCGTCGTTCTACTGTTTCTTGTTAGAAAAAATTCCATGCCTAGCCAATCCCTCAATTACTTACAAATTCAACTAGCCGCGCCCCAGACTGTCATTGCTTTCTCGGCCAATCCCCAGACAGTTTACTTTATCAACTAGCCGCGTCCCGTGGTTCAAAGCAATGCAAGTTTGTTGACCTTGACGACAACTCGTCTACCGTTGCTATGCCGCCATATTTACAAATGTCTATCCTTACAATTCACCCTGTTTACAATAAATGTGACGCAATACAAGGTCCCACATATTGGTATGTCACAATACCAGCAGATACTCTTTTCTCACGCTCTACGCCACAGTAAATTAAAATATATTCTTTAAATTCTGTTGAACCTTGTAACTTCTTCTTCGTTTCAGGTATGATTGCAATGTCTACTCGAGCGCGCTGTAATTCCATTTCTAACAAGGTTTCTTTTGCACGTAACCCACTTACATTCCATACAGCTACCTTCATTAATACCCAACTCTTGTTCTTTTTCATAGCTTTGGTCGTCTTAATGATTATTGTTATGATTATGTCCGGAATTTTCCCTGGAGAGATTCAGTAATTTAGTATATCCCTTTCAGTAATTCAGTAATTTATGATATCCCTTAGTATATCATAAATTTATAGCGACCTCAAAAACCCATTGATACCAATTTCTACGCAAATCCACTCTCAATTGCAATTATGACCAGGTTTTAGCCCCGATTGAACCACTGTGCGTTAACCAATTGATGACACTTCAGTTAAAACATGTCGCGACGTTGAAATTGCAATTAGTGCAGTTCCGATTTGGTTATTACAACTGCTTGCGGATTTTCGACACCACCTACATAACTAAGACAAAGTCAGCTTTTGAAGGAGAATTGTAGCTGCCTACTGCTCTGTTCGGTGGTTTTCCGAGGTTTCTCCGATCACTACCAGTCGAATGCTGGAACAGTACCCTAAAAAGCGGGCTACGGACCGCGCGCGACCTTTCCTTTCTTCTCCTTGCCTTATTCTCTTCCCTTACACGCGTATACACTTACATGCACCACACTAACACACACGTCGGGAGACGTGTCGGGAGCTTAGAGCTTGACCCGGCTGGGGCGGTGCCTCGCAGGGGTGATATCTGACGGAGTAAATCTCCCAGCCGACATGCAACCGGGGCCGGTAGCTCAGTACTGCGATCACTGCAGCGCCTCTGATCGGGAGGTCCTAGGTTCGAGTCCTGACGGCGGCAGTATTTTCGACACTAGTTTTTCAGCTTTCAGGTTGGGGAAAAAACCGTTAGCCGATCTCGCCATTCAGCGGGGGAAGATCACCACCATCTCCCGAGGGAAAAGCATGCACTACACTTACGGGACTAATAATGTAATCTGTCTACGCGCCAGGAATCACTAACAATCAATCAATCCGACGTACAGGTCAGCGCCGAATCTCACCATCTAGCGGAGGCAGAACACCACCACCTCCCGAGATACAACATTCCCTACACTAACGGGGGTGTTGTTGATGTTGCATGATCGCGACCCTATCAAGCAATGTTGCAGATGAAGCGACTCTAGCGGCAGGACTGAAAATAACTCCAAAAGTCGTACCGAATTCCATCTTGGAGATACTACCCCCAGCCGCCAGAAAAACACAAGTACAGTCGACTCCGGTTATAGTGAACTCGGATATAGTGAACCCTCGGTTATAGTGGACTTAAGTCACTGGTCCCGTTTCACTTACATTACAAATAAACATAAGAAGATTCGGTTATAATGAACCTCAACCTCGGCTATAGTGAACGTAGGAAATACGTCCTGGAAATTAATTGGAGCTCGTATGTTATTAGGCGATCGAAAGGGCCTTCGGAGAGTGGGACGGTGTACCAAAAGTGCAAGAGGTACTGAAAGGTGCCAAGACTGCATTGGCATACTTAGAGGCAGAGGACCATGCTGAATCAAGTATGGAGAGAGCACGAATTCTGGAGAAGAATCTAATGAAAAATGTACGAAGTAAACAATTGAAAATAACTGTTTTAAGCACAATAAAGATACTGAAATTTTCAGTTCGTGCTGTTAATGAATTTTTCTATGTATTAATAACAAAATCAATTATTATGGAGAAATTCCATTTAATTTTGACATCATCGGATATAGTGAACCAGCCGACATGCAACCGGGGCCGGTAGCTCAGTACTGCTGTCACTGCAGCGCCTCTGACCGGGTGGTCCTAGGTTCGAGTCCTGACGGCGGCAGGATTTTCGACACTAGCTTTTCAGCTACCTGGTTGGGAAAAAACCCGTTAGGTGATCTCACCATTCAGCGAGGGAAGATCACCGCCACCTCCCGAGGGGAAAACATGCACTACACTTACGGGACTAATAGTCTAATCTGACGACGCGCCCGGAATCACTAACAATCAATCAATCTGACGTACATGTCAGCGCCGGATCTCACCGTCTAGCGGAGGCGTCATATAGTGAACCAAAGATGTTAGTCCCCAGAAGTTCACTATATACGGAGTCGACTGTATACTCACCATTTGCCCCGATGCCACCGCGAGTAGCAGCAGCATCGCGCCCAGGGCGAGGAGCGCGCGAGGCGCGGAGGCGGCGAGAGAGGCGGCCATGCTGACTGAGGCGCAGACGGCAAGGAGAAGTGGTTTGGCGCGACGCCGCGAGCCATTTTATCTCCAGCGGCAGCCACAAGAAACCGCTCGCAGCTGACGCCGGAGCTACGGTTGTCAAACCCGCCCCCGCCCCCGCCAGCCTCCAGAGCGGACGCGAGCGGAAAAAGATGACGGCTTCACCGGGGATAATGATTGACAGGCTTTTTCTGAACGACATTTTGTGACGTTTAACAACCTACGCATGTTCAGGTGGTGTTTGGTAATCGGCAATTGCAAATGGAAATTAAAGGCAAAAAAGTATAAAAGAGCATTTGTAAAATTTGTAAATAAAATTAACTTTCAGGAAATGTGAGATTTAACATCTGGAGCAATGTAAAAATTATCATAATCATATTTGACAGTCTTCAATTTCGTTTCCGTGAAAAATAGTTAACTGCAAATTATAATAACTGAAATGGATAATGTAGTAAAGATAACGCTCATTAAAATAACTTCACGTAAGGGTCAATTAAGACCATTTTGCTTCAAAGTCTCTTTCTCATTAAAGAAATTAATTTAAATACACTCATTTCCAATATAATGCGAAGATAATGAATTCTATTCAACCTTTGAAATCATCAAACAAACTTCGCAGATTTATTTGATAAGCTGATAAGTGGTGATCTTTTTGTTTGTATCATGAAAATAACTTGTTTTTAAATAAAATAAAGTGGAAAATTCTTTAAAATGTGTAAAGACATTCAGTTTTATTCATTTGCTCTTCACTAATTTAACTGGGTGTTGTAGGAAATCTCGGTTCACCAACAATGCAAAAACCTGGCCTTTTAGGCCCAGATTTTTTCTTTAAATAATAAAATCGGTAAAATTTGGAATTATATATTTATTTCTATGCTTGCATATCTATCAATGTAATTCAAAAGTAAAAAAAAAGTTATTACTAATTTTTAATTAAATTATTTTCAGATTTGAAACACCGTAAGTAAATGTTCTTTACGTACATTCCATGACGTGATTCACGTGGTCATTTTGATTTTACGTGTTCTTAATACCATTCAATGAATATGATTTACAAACACAAAATACGCACATGAAGCATGGCGCTTGCCACGCTGTTACCACTTCCAGAAATCATAGAACATCTTCTATGACCCGTTAATCTACAAAGGGTCCTGGAAGGATGGAAAAGAATGCCAAACGGCTAGAGGCAGGTGTTCTAACCTCCTGTAAACTCGAAGCAGGTGTTCCTGCAGTACAAAGGGTAAAAAACAAAATATTTTGATTTCATAATTTACTGATTTGATGCGTTGAAGTTCTTTCATTGAATTCATGTGGTCAGTTTGACCAAATTTCACAGCATGCGCACGTAAACTCGTATTGACTTAACCCTTTCTGTTTTTGTGTGCTTATTGGCAAAGCAATGTTTTTCTTTGAATATTTGTTTTATCACATAAAAGAATATTGCGTTTTCAACATTTTGTAATTTGCAATTTTTCATAAAATATTCAATTATTACTCTTCAATGTCGTGTATTTATTCACAAGGCAAGATTCAACATAATATTTGTCGTTGCAACACATTTGTGGCTGTCTAAGGCAACCGACTAGCTGCGCAACTGTTTAGGATTTCTTTTTCGCGATAGTTTGTAAAAGTGAAACAAGTTGTGTAGGTATACAAGTGAAATTCTAGCACAAATGAGCAGTTTAAACGCAAATCCATTCAGTGTTAAAATCACATGATAGTTTGCTATTTTAATGCCATGTTAGGGAAAGATAACATCTTATTGAATTAAATTCATCGATCGAGTAGTATAACGATAATAAAGCGATTTTTGTGTATCTGTCCATTTGAACGGACCATAAACACCTGTCAGCTACAACCATTGTAAATATCTGAGATCTGAAAACATTGGTACGTTGCTAGGAAACGATAAAAATGAAGCAGGACTGATAAAAAAATCCCGGCAACATGGCCGGGCATGGACGTGTCCGCGACTTCTGGGGCCAAACATGGAAGCTACTGACCTGACATGCTCATCGTGTAAAGCTACTCATTTTGAAATGCATTTAAACATGCTATTATCCTATTATCTTTCCATTTTATTGTAGGTAAATTAACTGTCGATGAATTATAAGACTTTGAATACACTTGATTTAACTTTATTTCTCTAGTAGCTCTAATTTTACATTGTTTAGTAATCTGCCGACATTCTAACGCCATTTAAAACTCTGTGTTTGCGTGAGTACGTGCTACCAACGCTAACGAAGAGATTTCATTCGTCTGTGCAGTGAAATGGGACACATATGGCATCAATGGGCTAAAGACGTATCGGTTTGCCCATTGTATGTATGGTTCTTTCAATTGGAATAGGCAATCTAATTTTGCATCCGAGTTGCAAAATGCGGACAGTAGCAATGGAGCAGCAACTGAGGGATTACTATGTTATTTAGCCTTCTTTTCACCCACTACCGCGATTACCCTTTGGAAATGTTGCAACAGTTTGCACAATATTGCTCAAAGTTATTTTCAGCTTTGCTCAGAAGATTCTTTTATGAAAGACCTGAAACACGTAGTGTATTATTAATAATTTTACGAAGTGCGTATTAATTTTTATGCTTGCAAAGGAAAATACACAGCATTAGGATTTGGGAAAAAGCGTCTCGGCATTTCATCACAACTAAACTGTTCATCTTGGCTTCAAAAAATTTCATATAGGTTTCTTGCTTCTTCAACCTCTTCCATATTCTTTTTTATTCGCACATTCGCCTCCTCTATTCTGTTTATCATTGTCAATCTCTTTCTTCGCCTTCAATTTCCTTCAAACATAGTTGTTTGTAGCATGTCATTCCTTAACAGAAGCATGCAGAAAGATATCAATTAAACACCATGAGCATTTTGTGTTACACTAGCCAGCTCTTTTTGACAAAATTTAATTAGGCAATATATAATGAAATGTAATACATATGTTAAAATCAATATAGGTAAATGATCAGTATGATAAAAGACATGCCGTGAAGGATAGCTAACACTGTATGCTTTACAAAAAGTTGTGAACATAAAGACTTTTGGATACCATATTAAATGCCTCAATTCTTAGTTAATCAATAATCTCTTTGTTGCCGTTTTGCAAAAGCTTTAAAAATATACTAATGAATTTGAAAAACCATATTTTGTGTGTACATGTATGACCTCTCCTGTTACAGATGAAATATGTAGCTCGAATGATTTAATTTGTGACTGAAATGGCAGGAAGGAATCCATATCTTCCGTCGTCATCGACGCAGTTTGATACAACATGAAACAACCACACTCGTCTTGCAGATTGACACAAATTAAACACTCTGTCAGCCGGAAAAGATAATGTTAAGGTAATGACTTTTCATGAGTAAATTAATACTTATTGTCTTACAGTCAATGTTTGTATCTTAATTTTTGAGCTTTTAAAATTCTTAAAACTTGATCACTTCTGTATACTTTTAATTTACAGTGTGAGATATTTCAGGAAGGAAAAATCATACCAGCATGTTCCTGATAATATGAAAAACAAATAATTCTTTCGACATTTCGACCTCAGAAGCGTAGGAATTGTGTTTTGAAATTTTAAATTTCGTCGCAGGAATCACTGAAACATTAAGCGTAATTCGACTGATGACTCGGGAGGTCAATAATGTAATTTGTGAACAGCGAGTGTACTGCAATTCTGACGGCCGAATTGGCGTGCTAAAGTTCTAAAATAGAGAGCAGTCGCAGGGCCGCGCGCGATATTGAACTGTCGTAATATACATACCAATTCCGCTAATTTATAAATTTTGCATTTTTCTTTGTATATATAAGAAAAAATAGATTATTTTTCTTCGACAGTACTTAAAAATACTCTCGCCTCTTTGACTCACTATAAGCAAAACCGTCTGAACGTTATAGGAGAAGAGAAATATTTAAGAACTCCTGTGCAAAACGAAGCAATTTTCAGAAAAATGCCGAAGAAAACAGTTGTCCATTTAATTGTGGAGAATATCGAGATGTATTTTTCCCTACCTGAAATGACTCACCTTGTTTAAACTGTCTACTGAAAAGTAAGAGTCCCATACCCTTTATGGGATGCTAGTTGCCTATTATTATTATTATTATTATTATTATTATTATTATTATTATTATTATTATTATTATTATTATTATTATTATTATTATTATTATTAATGATAATAGTGATAATGATAATGATAATAGGCAACTAGCATCCTGTAAAATTCTGTAGAAATTCTTTTTCCAATTTGTACTTGTGCACAATCTTCGTACTATTAATAACGATAGTATCATTCGTTCTGCATATAAATTAAATACTTTTTAAGTAAGTATTTTTGTTTAAACGCTTAACGTTAATTTTGTTCTCTACAGTGAAAAAAAAATTTCAGGGATTTTGAAACAGCCCGTGTCTCCATCAGAATGATTCGCCAAACGCCCTGTGAACTGAAACATCAATGCAAACTTTCATGACGCCTTCTGAGATAACGGAAGTCGCCGAGAAGCAATTCGCCTCCTACAGAAACTTTCGTTGAAACACCAGTAATTCATTTTTCTTTAGTACTATTAGATCACTTATCGTTGTTGTTGTTATTATTATTATTATTATTACTATTATTATTATTACTATTATTATTATTACTATTATTATTATTATTATTATTATACTTCTTTACTTTACAGTACAAAATCCAACGGAGCTTTTCTGCCCAAGGTTCAATTTGCCTGTACAAAAATTTAGAGCTGCAATGAAGAATTTCTTTACAGAGTTAAACAACTGTCTTTCAATAACGATGTTTTATAACGATGTCGTATTCTTGACCCTTCATTCTACATAAATTAACACTCAAAAGTTTTCTGACGGTGCACCTAAAAAGCATGGATGGACATTGATAAAAGTGGGTGGTGGAATGAGAGACAGCGGATGCGCCAGGACATCGGTGCCACAAGAGCGTAGACTTCCGCTGCTGGAGTCAGTGACTACTTTGGCTGTCCGGGAGACGCCACGTCCTAGGCACACATGCCAACGTTTCAGCAGCAATTCTGCGACCTTCCATTCCTTTCCGGAAGGTTGCAGAATGGTGGTCGAAACGTTGGTACAAGTGCCTTTAACGCGACATTTCCCGGACAGACAAGCCTCGTTTCCACGATCCACGAACTATCTTATTCGCCCGCGCTAGTCCCGTGCTATCTGCTCCGTAAGGCTTCATTCACAATGCAAACTTAAACGTAACGTAATGCTGTAAGCTTAGCCGTAAAATTTACATTCAGTAATTCGGCAGAAACAAGCATTCAGTAATTCGGCGAACATAATCACCATAAAAATTGTCCCAATTCTTACTTCGAATTCACTACACGCATCAAAAGTGTTCGCAAACTTGTTTTCTTCATTACAATAACAAAATGACATAACCACAAACTACCTCAACACAATCTGAAATCAACCTTCCACGCTGCTCTCTGATTGGTGTTCGGTAGAAATCCGACGTAAACTTAACGTAAAATCTTGGAGCCTTTGAACTCTTAAGTTTACGGACTTACGCCTACGGTTACGTTAGGGCATTGTGAATGGTCTCACTTAGTAACTCATTTGTAGGTTTTGCGGCTACGTTACATTTACGTTTAAGTTAACGTTTGCGTTTACGTTTACGTTTACGTTTACGTTTACGTTTACGTTTACGTTTACGTTTACGTTTACGATTACGTTTACGTTTACGATTACGATTACGTTTACGTTTACGTTTACGTTACCTTTGCATTGGAATGAGGCCTAAGCCAACGGGTCGGTGCGCGCGCTGTGTCACAGAGGGCGATGAAGGGCGCATCCGAGACCTCCCTGCATCGCAGCGGCTCCCGGCGCGGCGCCTCGCGCGGCAACATGCGCGCGCTCTCCAGCGACTCCTCGCTCGTCTCCGATCGCGGCCCTCACGACAGCTTCCATCCCGGTACGCCCCCGCTCACGGCCACACCCGTAGCAAGACCTCTGACAACGCTCTCTGATCACGTCCTTGGCCATGCCCTCTTCCTACGCCCCTTGGCCATGTCCCTCTCCACGCCCCCTAGCCACGCCCCCTGCCTACATCCCTGTCCATATCCCTGACCACGTCTCTGGTCATCCTCCTTGGCCACGCCCCGGGGCCTCTTTCCTTGCTACGTCTCTGGCCACGCCCCTGGTCACATCCCCTGGCCACGTCACTGACCACGTCTCTGGAAATGTCTCCTGGCCACGCCCCATGGCCACGCCCCTGGCCACGCCCTAGGTCACATCCTCTGGCCACGTCATTGACCACGTCTCTGGAAATGTCTCCTGGCCACGCCCCATGACCATGCCTCTGACCACGTCCCTGGCCACGCCCCTGGCCACGCCCCTGGCCACGCCCCTGGCCACGCCCCATGGCCACGATACCTTCTCACATCGCCTAAACCACGCTCCTGGTCACGTTTCCTAGCCACGTCCCTAGTCATGCCATTGTCCACTCCCCCTGGCTTCACTTCCCCCGACCACCCACCCTGACTATGGTCTCGACCACTACCTCAGCCACACCGATCTCGTCCCTGCTCACGTCTCCAGCCAGCCCCTGGTCTCGCCCCCTGCTACAGTACCTTGCTTCCGACTACGTTCCCCTCCTTGCTCTCAGCCATGACCGCGGCCATATCCCGATTCCCTTCTCGGCAACGCCCCCGGTCGCGCCCCATCACCAGCTTCATTATTGCCCGCCGCCACCCTTCTTTTGCCACCCCCGCATACGCTCTCACTCGTCCCGTCCGCGATCGCCTGTGCACCCTTCCTAAACCCCGTCCTCTACTGTCTCCATGCCCATCAAATCTACTCTCGGCCCGGTTCGCCCGGAACATACTCACCCGCGTGTCCCCTTGCTGACGCCTTCAGCTTCGGTTGAATGTCCCTTCCGTATTCCGATTATATTTCACACCTTCTTACGCCTCCACCCTCAGCGCTCTCTCATTCAACACCTCTTACCCTTCTCCAACTCGGCCACCTGAAACTCCTACGAGTGCAACACGAGTGCGATTCACTCATTCAGAGCCTCGTAGAGATGAGACACTTTGGTTAAAATGATTAACAACACTTTCTTACTGAAAACTTATTTCAAAAGAAAATTTAGTTTATTTACATTTTGTTACAAATAAACTTCATTTTTCTAATTTCTTATTTGATTTTTGTGTTTTTCTCAAATTTAACTAAACAGCTCTTGTGAAGTAGTGTGAATTAGAAGAGTGCTTCATATATAAGGTTCTTCTAAAACAGTAAACAATTTACAGTACGTGCTAGTGAATGGCGATGGCCCCTTCTTCTCTTCCAACTGCAATTACGCGCGTTTTAATAAGATAAGATTTAATCTAAGTTTAATTCTAATGTCTAAACAATTGTCGTTTTTTATTCAATTTTTGTGAATATTTTCATTGTAGTCACGGTTGCAGTGGGAGTTCTCTCCAAACTCCCGATCTGTGTCCTGAGCAATTTATATCGTACGCGTCCTACCGACTTGGGTGGCTCAGCGTATCAACTGATGTCACTGCACTGCCTCCGACCGAGATATCCTAGGAGTTTAATTCCAGACGACGGCAGGATTTTTGCCACTAGCTAGATAGCTAGGTCAAATTCAGCCGCTGTCTGGAAGAAAATTCTAGCGAACGGCTGCTCTTATTATTTTTCCGTGTTTTTTCCAAATAATGAAAGACGAATGCCGTATCAGTATCCTAATAAACGCGCGATATTTTTACTTCTTCTTCCTCGTCACATCCTCACCCCATTCTTACATTTACTCACTTACACGCACTACACTACAATATCAGTCGGGAGCTTAGTGGTCATCCCGGCTCGGGCGGTGCTCCGTTGGTGGGAGATACAAGGATGGGGAAACCCTCGCAGGTCGACTTGTAGATCGGTGCCGAATCTCTCAATCCAGCAGAGAACATCCTCACCTCCTGTGATAAAAACTTGCAGTACACTGCTGGGAAACCATAGCAGTGACGCGCCCAGAGACACGAAATAATCAAGCAAGCAAGAAATTATAGTATTTTTTAAAATTTTATTTAAAGTTGCATCAACAACAAGGTTATTAGCGTCCGCAACTACACATGTCCTATACTATAATCAATACAGGATTTAAATTACATAGTGAACATATAATTTAAAAAAGTATTAAATAGTAATTTACAATTGACGGCCAGACTTATAAATCATTATACACTTTTGATATTTTAGATAATTTTAATATTTTTTCTTGAAAAACACTGTTGTATAAAATAATTTTATGATTATCATTCTGTAGGATTGACTCGCGTTCATGGATATACTTTGATGGTACAGTCTTCTTCCAACTTTTGCTTCTCGACGTAAATGTAGCTTCACTATGCGCACGTTTTGTTGAACTTTCCTTTTGCTTGTAGTGGTAGTAGAGCTTAGGGTGAGTTTCTATTTTGTTAATAATACAGAAAAATAAAATCTGTTTGTTCCTTTACCGTTAAAAATAAGTTTTCTATAATTTGGCAACGAAAATATCTAGTTTTTGAAATGTTAATCCCTCGCTTTTTTAAACTTGTTGTTATTATTATTATTATTATTATTATTATTATTATTATTATTATTATTATTATAATTATTATTATTATTATTATTCACCTTTCAACTATTAATAGTTAAATTGTTGGGAAGGGATTCTGAAACTCAAGAAAGCGTGCGCAGATGATTTTCTCCCCCATACGTCACATACAGTTTTTGACTAAATAAATAAGAAAATAAATAAAACCCCGTTCTGTGTCCCACCTGTGTCATTTCTACGACGCGCGTGCCGCTTCTCTGCAGGCATGCTCGCCTCCGTGCAAGAGACGGACGGCTCCGAGGAGTCGGAGGGGGAAAACGACGAGGAGTCGTGGGACCTCTCTCTGGAGCATTATCCCCCGATCAACCTCTTGGAGAAGCCCTTCAAATACTTCCTGGGCACAAAGGGGAAGGTGTACCCGGACCGTCTCAGCTTGCAACAAATCTTCTACTGGTTCAGCAACGCGCGGGTGAGTCTTCTTATTTGCCTTTAATTGCACGAAACTGTCCAGTCATTGATAAGAAATAATGTAGTTCAACTGTTGAATGAAGGTGTACGTCAATATTTACTTTTTCAATTAACAGAAGGAGAAATAGGGTTTCCCCAAATACATATGTCATTATACTATTTTTTGGTAATGATACCTCATTTACTGCTGACGCTGCAAAATAGGTTCCGTAAATTGTTTGAGAGAACAACGGAATAATGGATTGGGTTGCTCGCAAAGCGTGGCCACCCACTTTCTAGCTAGCCATAAGGGAAAATGCTGAAAGACAATTATTCGAGAACTATTAGTTTATCTCAGAGTGATAAATATGGGTGATGGAAGACGTTTATCTTGTCGTCAATGTTTCCTTGGACGAACAGAAGATATTTTTTCTGTTATAATTCGTGCGACATACAAATTTCAGCTCACTGCCATCTAGTACTCCCTCCAAACACACACACTGCTACCACTAATCAAAATGTAATTCCTTCAATGCCAACCAGATGTGAATTACCTCGGCTTTTTAATGACGAGGTAATCTTTTTATCAACGCATGGCTGAAAGATTTTCCAACAATTACCACTCGTGGCGTCATATATATATATATATATATATATATATATATATATATATATATATATATATATATATAGATATATAAGATGACTGCTTGTTCCCACGTTTAACTCTAATCGCACTCCATGCGTCGAAACTTTGTCTACTCCTTGTTGCCTGCGTGTTGCACGCGTGCGTAAAAACAACGGAAACAGTCAAAATGTTACGCTATCCTATCCTTCCTCCCTAAGCTCATTTCCTGGTACAGCCGTTCTCTCACGCGAGGCGAGGCGAGGCGAGTAACCGCGAAACTGTGTTCGGCCACTTTCTTTTGGAATAATGTTATTAATAATTGAGTTAATTAAGTTATAATGTTATAGCGCCTTCATTTGGAGAACTTTTAACTCTCGGAATGTTGACACTCTACAGTGTCTCCGGTATCTGGAGCGATCTTGCGAAAGTCTGTGAAAACAGTTCAACTCTTCAACTGTTTGTCCTTCCAAAGAGTTTCACACGAAAGATGTTTTTTTTTTCGCTCTGTAAGCAAACGCGCCGTTTTTGGATAAAAATATAAGTCCGACACGGGACGTTTAAAATGCATGCTCTTTGCTGTTAATTCGCGACAAAGAATTTTTATAATGTTAGGTTTCAAAATACGGCGCCAAATTTTAATCAATTTTGTATGTAGTGCTAACATTTACATTTCATGAAAATAAATCATTAGTCTTTTATTCAACATTGTATGGTTTGTCCAAGTAAATTAAGCAAATTATATTTTGTTAGAGAAAACATTTGGTTTCCATAAACAAATTATATTTTCCATACTGAAAATGCAATATGAATTTAAATAAGATTCAAGACAATACTGCATAGAACACAAATATAGATCCCAAAAGAGGATATATAAGGTGTAGATCTCAAAAAAAAGATATATTATTGACTCATGAGCAAAATAGAGAACATGAAATACAGCAAAACGTTTTCGTTCATGCTGGGCATAGGTGCTAGCGCTTGCCGTGTCTTCCTTATCTTGAGCTGTGAGGCAACTTTTAATATATGTGCGTTAGTACTGCTCTGGTAACGAGGAAAGGGAAGCGACGCAAATTCCATAGAGAAGTCGCTTAGCATCATCCCTGAGTCAATTAAATGAGCCTCGTGTGTGTGCACATACGATGCGTATTCTCTGGGAGACATGTAACCTCAGAGTACCAAGTGACATGATTTTAATTAATCTTCGGAGGGAAGAGGCTTGGCGAGAGAAATGATTCACATAAGAACATGTAGCTATCGTTTATTCGTTATGTTGCCAACGGGAAGTTAGAAAAATTATCAGAGAGAAAAAGAAGGAACGAAGATTGAGGCAAGTCAAGCTATACTAGCGTTGCCTTACTGTCTCCACTCTGTTGTCACCTGGTGTTGCTACCTTTGCTGTCTTGAGATGTCAACTTTCAGACAGAATTGTGGCTCGTCACAGGATGCGAATCGCTCGTGTGGCACACTGAAATGCACTGGCGACTAGCAGAAATTCAGATGGAACATCGGTGTTTCTCATTCTTTTATGTAGCTTCAGGGATGAAAGGTGGAATGGTAAGAGTGTACTAGGGTGACCACTGGAGGATCACCGGCGAAGGGAGACTTGAGAAGAAATCGTCTTGTTGAAAGGTGTTGTTATTGTTAACATAGAATTACTGGCAAGAAGTAATGTGAGCTCGTTTGAAACTGCTGTTTCCGCTCGGTGGTCCGGCTGCAATGGCTAGGTGACAACACTGTTGCCTTTGCAGCCTCGTTGACTTCCCATTCCACATTTCCGAGTGTTTGAGTCTCGACAGAGCTGGAATTTCACAAAAATTAGTTAGCTAAGTTGAATTTAGTCCCTGCCTGGAAGGGAATTACAGCGACGAGCTGTTTTTCGTGCTCTTTCCTAGTGAATGCCGGAACACCCTAAAAAACGGGCCAAGGACCACGCTCAATCTTTCCTTCCCCGTCCTTGTCTCGTAGTCTCCCCTTACACACACTACTCTTACACACACAGAGTTGGGAGCTTAGAACTTGTCCCAGCAGGAGCGTTGAATTGCAGCGATAAATCCCGAAGGAGAAGCCTGCAAGTCGACATTTAGATCGACGCCGAATCTCGAATCTTGGCACAGCTTGGGGATAGGAGATAGTATGTGCGTATTTCATACTTCATATTCGAAGTTCGATATGCGCACAGTAAAATCACAATTGTTGCAATGTTTACAATGACTTTTGGGGGAAGACAATTGCGTGTATGTACACTGAAACTTAGCCATTCGCTGCTTTAGAGTCGTGTTCCAGAGGGGACCGGGAGCAGTGGCTCAGTGCATCAACTGATGTCACTGCAGTGCCTCTGATTGGGAGGTCTTAGGTTCGAGTCCCGACGGCGGCAGAATTTTCGACACTAGCTTGTGAGCTCGTCGCTGTCTGGAGGAGAATTCTAGCGGCCGGCTGCTCTGATCGGTGGTTTTCCGTGGTTTCTCCGATCAACACCAGGCGAATGCCGGAGCAGTACGTACCCTAACAAACGGGCCACGGACCGCGTGCGATCTGTCCTTTCTCTTCCTTGCCCTATCCTCACCCCCATACACACACACTAGCTTGCACTACACTACCACACATGCCATCCAGTGGAGGACGATCACCGCCACCTCCCGATGAAAAACATGCGCTGCACTTACGGGGCTAATGATCTCAGTAGTTGTTGCGCCCGGAATCACTAATCAATCAATCAATCAAATCCAGAGGGGGGCACTGTGAGCTCCCGAGATGTACCACGCCCTACACTAACGGTACTCCTGACCACGATTGGCACGCGCTGAAACATTATTCACCACCGCTGTCTGAAAGGCGGCGTGTGTTGACAAGTGGCAGAGACGAAGTGACCCTTCGTTGCCCTGGGTTGGGCAGTATTTAAATCCATTTTATAATTGAATTTACGTATGAAAAAATGTATTTAAATACATGACGGGCTGAATAACTGTATTTTGAGTTATTAGTTAGTAAAGTTTTTTGTTGAAAAACTGTATTTTTTATTTTTTTTGGACATCCATTTTAGAGATGTATTTAAATACATTTTCAAAATACATGTCAAAAAACTCAAAAATACAGTTATTCAAATACGTCGGGCTGAATAACTGTATTTTGAGTTAGTAGTTAGTTATTTTGTTGAATAACTGTATTTTTTTAGTATTTTGGAGATGTATGCATTATGTATTATGCATTTTAGAGATGTATTTAAATACATTTTTAAAATGCATGTCCAAAAAACTCAAAAATACAATTATTTATTCTTAAAACGCGTCTTTAAATGCTGGCCGCGCCTGGCGCAGCTGCTGGACGGGAAGCTGCTGTCGCCCACGCACCTGTCGCTGGCCTTCAACGCGCTGCGCATGCCCGCGCTCGCCCTCCCGGACTTCGAGGAGCTGCTGGAGGTGCTGTGCGCGCAGCGCCTGCTGCGCGAGGAGGTGCTGCGCGACCGCCTCGTCGGTGAGCCCACGCCCTTTTAAGGGGGTTTTGTGTGTGTGTGTGTGTTTGGAGGGTAGGTGGATATCTTCAAAAGACTCCATGTGGCCCATAGAGCACAAACTATTGTGATATTCTTACTCACCAAAACCACCTCCCTAAAAGGAGGCTTGATACCCCTTAGGAACCGCCGTTAGGCATTGCTACGAAGGGGTGCATAGGACATCCTTCCCTCGCCTCTTGGCATCATTATAGGTCGCCGTTCTCTCCCGCTCGTCGAGTCACAGGGTGTGTGTATGTGTGTATGTGTGTGACTATGTGTGTCTGTGTGTGACTGTGTGAGTCTGTGCGTGTGTCTGTACATGTGTCTGTGCGTGTGTCTGTGCATGTGTATGTGCGAGTGTCTGCGTATGTGTCTGTGCGTGTGTCTGTGCGTGTGTCTGTGCGTGTGTCTGTGCGTGTGTCTTTGCGTGTGTCTGTGCGTGTGTCTTTGCGTGTGTCTGTGCATGTGTCTGTGCGTGTGTCTGTGCATGTGTCTGTGCATGTGTCTGTGCATGTGTCTGTGTGTGTATGTGTCTGTGCGTGTGTCTGTGTATATGTATGTGCGTGTGTATGTGCGTGTGTCTGTGTGTGTCTGTGTATGTGTATGTGCGTGTGTCTGTATATGTGTATGTGTGTGTGTCTATGCGTGTGTCTGTGCGTGTGTCTGTGCGTGTGTCTGTGCGTGTGTCTGTGCGTGTGTCTGTGTATGTGTCTGTGCGTGTGTCTGTGTGAGTATGTGCGTGTGTCTGTGCGTGTGTCTGTGCGTATGTCTGTACGCGTGTGTGTGCGAGTGTGTATCCTCTCTTTATGGGACGTATTATCGAAGTAAAGAAAAGTGTTGATGTGTCAAAATGTCGGAAATAAACATTTAACCAGTTTTATGCTCCGCCGTAAATCAATTCAATGAAAGGAGAATAAAAGCATTTGAAGAATGTAAATTTAATACTCGTTGAAGCGTCACGTTGGCGGCCGTGGGTGGGAGGAGGAGCGGAAGTATCGCATACCTGCGGGCATGAATAGCTGGGCCCTGGCGTTGGGATACATTTAGACAAAGGGGACGCCAGCTTGACCGGGAAGGTCACGTGGTAGACGCGAGCCTCCCTCCTACACCTAGGACGGTCACGTGACGGCTGCACTCTGGTATAAAATAGAGCCGACGAGCTCAGACGGTGGGTTTTGTATTCTGGAAACCTCGCGCAATGCGCAAAACTTTACGCCCAGGCTGGAGCATGGCGTGCCTATTGCACGGGTGACGAGGTCACGGTGGTGGCGCGGGAGTTGCGTCAGAGGAGGCGGGGCCTCCCTAGCTATGTGGGGTATCCACAGGGAAATACTCACAAGTGTGTAGTTTCAGAGCAGAAGTTGGTTATTGTAAATACGTGTAAATAAACGTGTACATACTTGTAAATGTCTGTGTTTTTCTCCATGACGCCACACTCGTATTCTCCTCAACTAAATGCATTTTCTTGTTTATCCCTGATCTATATGTTTATTTCCACGTGAATCAAGGCAAATTGTGAAAGCTTACATTAGCCTAATGCAAACAAGGAAAGAAAAATGAAGTTGCGAAACGCACCTTCTCCACAAGGAATGCGGCTGCTTACAAAGTGTCACTTCGTAAGTGACAATCCTTTCATTACTTCACGTGTTCTGATGTATTATTTGTACCATTATTAATGACTGGTACTTGAGTGGAGTTTCTTCTTAATTCGTAATTGCTCAACATATATATTCAGTGTTCAATGTATCAATTGAATGAATTATTTTTTGTTAGGTTATTTCAATATGTTTACATCCGTAGACTTATAGTTATATAATAGTTATCCAATGACCTTCAATATTGAGAATTCTCTTTATGAAATAATGCTCTATAGTTTTAAATTTTTAATAATTTTTTGCTATCGTGGATCCTTGATACAAGTTTTTGTAAAAGACCCCCAAAAAAGACGAAATGTTAAATTTAAACAGCTGAACTCCTGGAATTAAATCGTACAAAGAGGCAGAAAAGGCACAAAAAATTGATTCATTTTGTTCTTATTATCCAAAAGTGAAGAAATGAGTGAGGAGTAGAAATTCTGGAACTATACGATCAATATTCGTTGTAAAACAGAGTTAAACATATTTCTGAAAATGCAATTGCAATACATTGACTGCACCCAGAGCAACTTTCAAAACTTTTCTATGAATTACGGCTTTTGTAAGAAGAAAATTCTGTAGGCAAATCTACCAGATATAATTAATTTTCAACACACTTATTTATTAGTGTTTAAAAGGGCCCCATAACAGTTCAAAGGTACCGCAGAAAAGGGGCACTTGTGAACAGAATACACTAGATTAGCTTTTTTTCCCACGCACAAAATTACAACGCAAAAAACTAAAAATACTTGCATGGATGCATGAAAGTACACCCTTTATGACTGTATTATGAATATTTCTTTTTAACTTCAAATCTAAGTAAAAAATGAATTGAAAGTGTTGAAATGGGCCCCCTTTCTTTTGTACATAACTGACTTTTGAAATATGGGAGGTCTTTTCCTATATAACCTATATCTATACATGTTTTGTGCACTATTGAAGGATGTCTTACCATCAAACTTAACTTAAAAACGCAATACATTTCATATTATTATCATCACTTAATTTATTATTATTATTATTATTATTATTATTATTATTATTATTATTAAAAATTGGAATATTATAATGTAACTTTTAATAGCTATTAACATTTCTAGAGTGTTATTACTGCCGAGGCCAAAAGTTAAAAATTGAGGCGGATCGTAGCGGACTGAGATTTTGAATTTGTACGAGGCAGTAATAACACTAACATTTCGTGGTATGTTCAGCATTTTATCGGTCACCATAAAATCTAACTAATTATGCAAACATTTGCGACTTTATTGCGATAGTAAAAACATGAATTCTGTTGATGCGGCACGTTAGAACGATATTGTGGGATGTTGCTTACGATATATCTATATAACCAATGTTCGTATACCGTGGTTCGAGAAAGATGGATGCAATGCAAGCTTCTGAACCTAAAGATGCCTAAAGAAACGACGTTCGGTTAGGAAATTGGCGCGTTGACATCCAGTGGCAACACCTTCACATCGTCAGTAAATACGATTGCCAGAGTAGTTTGATTTGGTGGAATGTGAGGAAAATGAGATTAATTTAAGTAATATACATTTTTCTAAATGTACTATTAACAATATTACAATTAAGAATCATTATTCCTCAAACCAATGTGAATTACTTCAGAATTGCCTGAATCTGATTTGCTTTGTACATCGTCATGTTTTTTCCTCAACAAACATTTCACTTGCGATGAATCGATGGTTGTTTACGTTGCTAAGGATGTTGAAACGCGTTGCTAAGGATACTAAATTTCTTAACATACAGGTGCACTTAACAAACCTGCAGGGTTGCATGTTATCAGATGTTAACAGATGCATGTGACCGATAAAAGTAAGGCATGTAACAAACGCATGTGACCGATAAAAAGATTAAACGCATAACATGAATAATGATATGTTTGATGTTGACTTATTCTTTAAGGGGGAAGATACAGCTTACAGCAGATACATTTTTACTTTACTTTTTAAATTACTTTTCCACTTTTTTCTCCTTTAAAATCATACTTCACAGCAGTGAAAATGAACTAACACACAGACATATCTTTCTTCTGCAATGAAAAATTTTCTTTTAACTAAAAAAATATTTTCTTTTCAAATCAAAATTCAACAAGTTTTTCATGCACTTATTTAGTGTTTCCCTGATAACTCACATAATTTTGAAGATTTTTACAAATTTCTTCTTTTAATTTGTTGGCAACACTCACAGGTACAAAACCTTGCTCTTTCATTTAGATCTCTGGATAAATAGTATTTTTAATTTGAATCCAAAATTAATATATTGATTATTAATAGCTTTTTCAGTTTTATAAATTTTCACTTAGAGTGTATGATTTAGTAGGCTTTTGTAGATAATTGTTGGTTAAATGCATCCTAAGAATTTCATAGCTTTAAAATGATTAGTTTTTGAGTTATAATGGAAACAGATCTTATAAGTGATAATTCTGGAAAACAAGGGACAAAGTTCGATTAATGAGTTTCGCTTACCTTACTACTCTAATAGATGCACGATGCAGCGACATACCTTTTAAATCATAAAACTATTGCAGGTATCGAAATATTTTTTCACCAAAATATTCCTGAATAAATGATGCATAGGGGAAAAATGTTTTCAAAAATCGATTTTTTTTAAGGTTTCAAGGTACATGTTCTCCCTTAAATTGAATGTCTTATTGTGTAACGAAACTGTTCAAAGACATTGATAGTTTAAGAGATGTTGAATGGTTTGGCTGACTGTTCACATCTCTGAAATGTTTATTGGGGGGCGTGCTCCCCAAGATCTCTTGAACCGCAAACTAATTTGGTTTTGTTGGTTATAAATTTTGTTCTTTAATTTTTTTATTTATATGTTTTATTGAAAGTATATTTTCAATTGAACCAATCATTGGGTTGTGATAAATAAAGTTGAAGTTGTTCATAGTTATGTTGAATGGTTTGGCTGGCTGTTCACATCTCTGAAATGTTTATAAATTTTTTCTTGCGTGCGCGTGCGCAGATCCGCGGGTGCTGCGGCCGCCGGGCAAGCGGCCCCCGTCGCCGGAGAGCGAGGAGAGCAGCGAGGCCACCCACTCGCTGCGCCCCTCGCTGCTCTTCCTCGACGACGAGGAGGAGGAGGAGGGCGAGGACGACGAGGAGGGCGAGGAGGACGGGCTGTCGCCGCTGCCGCGCGGCACCGCTCTCTCCGGCGTAGAACGAGTGCGTCACCTTACCCGCCACGCCCACACGTCTCCGCTCGCACGCACCACCACCCTCTGCTTCCATCACTCGCACATAAAATCACTCACACCACTGCCCTTTGATTCCAACACTCGCTCGTAACATCGCTCACACCACTGCCCTTTGAGTCCAACACTCGCTCATAACATCGCTCACACCACTGCCCTTTGATTCCAACACTCGCTCATATCAACGATCGCCCACTCCGCCGCCCTCTGATTCCATCGCTCGCTCATAACATCGCTCACACCAATTCCCTTTGATTCCAACGCTCGCTCATAACATCGCTCACACCACTGCCCTTTGATTCCAACCCTCGCTCATATCAACGATCGCCCACTCCGCCGCCCTCTGATTCCATCGCTCGCTCATAACATCGCTCACACCAATTCCCTTTGATTCCAACGCTCGCTCATAACATCGCTCACACCACTGCCCTTTGATTCCAACACTCGCTCATAACGTCGCTCAAACCACTGCCCCTTGATTCCAACACTCCTCATAACATCGTTCACACCATTCCCCTTTGAGTCCAACACTCGCTCATAACATCGCTCACACCACTGCCCTTTGATTCCAACACTCGCTCATAACATCGCTCACATCACTGCCCCTTAATTCCAACACTCGCTCATAACATCGCTCACACCACTGCCCTTTGATTCCAACACTCGCTCATAACATCGCTCACACCACTGCCCTTTGATTCCAACACTCGCTCATAACATCGCTCACACCACTGCCCTTTGATTCCAACACTCGCTCATAACATCGTTCACACCACTGCCCTTTGATTCCAACACTCGCTCATAACATCGCTCACACCACTGCCCTTTGATTCCAACACTCGCTCATAAACACTCACTGCCCTTTCATTCCAACACTCGCTCGCTCACACCACTGCCCTTTCATTCCAACACTCGCTCATAACATCGCTCACACCACTGCCCTTTCATTCCAACACTCGCTCATAACATCGCTCACACCCCTGCCCTTTCATTCCAACACTCGCTCATAACATCGCTCACACCCCTGCCCTTTCATTCCAACACTCGCTCATAACATCGCTCACATCACTGCCCCTTGATACCAACACTTGCTCATAACATCTCTCACACCATTATCCTTTGATTCCAACACTCACTCATATCATCGCTCGCCCACTCCACCGCCCTCTAATTCTATCGCTCGCTCATAACATCGCTCACACCACTACCCTTTGATTCCAGTGGAGGCTCGTGCTTAGCTTTCACGGTTGCATAACCTCCAGAAAATGAAAAAGATCTCACAATATCTAAGGAATATATACAGTTTCCTTTTAATGACATTCAATTTTCAAGATATTGCAGCATTATTGATGTATATGAAATCATTCTGAAACGAAAGAGCGTCCAACTGGCGCTCTCTCCGTTGTCTGGTGCCTTGTCAGGAATTGCACCACGCTCTTGGTTCTTGACTGTATTACCGGATTGATTGTAGTTACTCTTTGGGACTTATTTTTTACACGAGGAACATACGACCTTTTGGTAGCGAATTCAGCCTAGAGGTGATGTCACGCTGCACGGCGATAGAGTTAGTCTCAGGGGTACACCCATATTCTGTCTTCATCTGACTTGCTGCAACGTAATTTTATGATTTTCGCTTGTTATTGAAAGTACACAAGTCCGGTCAATTATTGACGACATTCAGTGCATTGTTTATGATATTTTGAGATTTTTTTAAAATTTGATATTAGGTTTGTTTATTAAAACGTAGATTTGATGTGTTCTTTGTGTAAAGGTGACCGTTCTGGATGGAAGTCCCTTGGTGTCTCGAGGAAGCCAGTGTGGCTGCAGCTGGCCAGCGGGTTGCGAACGTTCTTGTGAATACGGATGTGTGTCGAAGATCTCTCAATATTGCCAAATATAACAGGGTAGTGAAGTTTTCGAAATAAAATAGTTTTATTTGCGCGAAAAATATCGAAGCAATAGTGCTTGTTGCAATGTGATGGAGACGAACTTAAGTGCCCAGTGGAAATCAAAGCTAGAACCACGTGCGCGGAAGGTGTATATGCGCAGACACGACGCATAAAATTATGTACATTAGTAGTTCAATATATACTATTAATTCACTTAGTTTAAATTGATTTGATTAGCTTACATTTCTATTATGTATTCGTATTTTGAATTATGGAAATTACATTTCCGTAATTCAATGGAGATGCAACCTCCAGTCTCTTGAAGCACCAACCGCCACTGTTTGATTCCATCCCTAGCTCATAACATCGCTCGCCCACTCCACCACCCTCTGATACCATCGCTCGCCCATACCACCGCACGTTCACACCACTGCCCTCTGACACCCTCGCTCGCTCATAACACCGCTCGCTCACACCACTGCCCTCTAATATCATCGCTAGCTCATAACACCGCTCGCTCACACCACTGCCCTCTAATATCATCGCTAGCTCATAACACCGCTCGCTCACACCACTGTCCTCTAATATCATCGCTAGCTCATAACACCGCTCGCTCACACCACTGCCCTCTGATACCATTGCTCGCTCCTAACCATCGCTCGCTCATAACATACCCCGATGTATGGATGTTTTGGTAAAATTTGCCATCACTAAGCGTGTGTGTGTGTATGCAGGGCGCGTCGCAGGCCACGCCGCGTACCAGCGAGCGCCAGGGCACGCTGACGTCGCAGCGCGGCAGCAAGCGCGCCTCGACGGAGCAGGGTGGGGACTCCGCCCCGGGCAGCAGGCACGCCAGCGGCGCCCGAGGCAGCAGCCGCGGCGGCAGCCGCGCCGGCAGCAAGACCAACGTCTAGCCGCGCCGGCAGCAAGACCAACGTCTGACCGCGCCGGCAGCCAGATCAACGTCTGACCGTGCCGGCAGCAAGACCAACGTCTAGCCGCGCCGGCAGCAAGACCAACGTCTGTCCGCGCCGGCAGCCAGACCAACGTCTAGCCGCGCCGGCAGCCAGATCAACGTCTGACCGCGCCGGCAGCAAGACCAACGTCTAGCCGCGCCGGCAGCAAGACCAACGTCTAGTCGCGCCGGCAGCAAGACCAACGTCTGACCGCGCCGGCAGACAGACCAACGCCTGACCGCGCCGGCAGACATACCAACGTCTGACCGCGCCGGCAGACACCAACGTCTAGCCGCGCCGGCAGCAAGACCAACGTCTAGCCTCGCCGGCAGCCAGACCAACGTCTAGCCGCGCCGGCAGTAAGACCAACGTCTAGTCGCGCCGGCAGCCAGACCAACGTCTGACCGCGCCGGCAGACAGACCAACGCCTGACCGCGCCGGCAGACAGACCAACGTCTGACCGCGCCGGCAGACAGACCAACGTCTGACCGCGCCGGCAGACAGACCAACGTCTAGCCGCGCCGGCAGCAAGACCAACGTCTAGCCTCGCCGGCAGCAAGACCAACGTCTGACCGCACCGCCCACGCCACCCTGGATAATGCACATCACGTGTTCCAGGCCAGCGGCCGCACCGAGAGCGAAGAGTGTGGATTGTATTCCAAGGTAACAGCGTAGGTTGATGTTTATATACATAATTAAATTTGTTAAAATAATTGTCACCCCGAATTGTCTTTGAACAAAAGTATTTATTAAAATACATTTGTTACTCAACTCAAAATCACAATTTGGACTTGCGTATGTGTGTGTTTAGTCGTACATGTACAAAAACTGTACTCATCAGCATGTGTAATTTAAACATAGTGAAGAAAACAATCTTTACTCTCTCTCCATCTCCCAGATGAACTGGTGTTAGGAGAGAATGGCGTATGGGAAGCGTAAATGAATGGGTGGTGTTTTGGACATGAGAAGACGTGTTAATTTGTTAGGTCTAGGATATAGACATGTTATTTTATTAAAGGGAGGGCATTGTGGAGGTTAGGTTTCTATTAGAGTGCAGGAAGAGATCACAGGTTATTTTAATGCGAGTGTATTTTAGGGCTGGGAACATGTCCGATGGGTTATTTCGTTTAAGGGGTTTTAGATGAGTTATATTATTTGAAGGTACTGCGTCGTGAGTGGTTATTTTGTTATTTTGGTAATACTGTATATGGTGTCTGGTGATTGTTGGAAAAAAGAGAAATTTCTGGGTTTTAGAGTACCTGAGTCGTTTAGCAGAGTGGTCAGTCATTTAAGAGGCATTATTAAGTCATTAATGTAAGTGCTGATTGGTCGAGTGCCTGGTCATATGGTCTACGTAGTTATATTGTGGGAGAAGGTGGAGGAAGGGTGAATGTATCAAGCGGGTGGCGCTTCTTGTTGTGTGGGATGGCTCTTTTGATATGGCGAAGAGGCCCGAGAAAGGCAGAGAATGAAGGATTGTCCATTGCGTCTATCAGTCGTTTCCGTGCAGTTTTGTAAGTTTCTGTTGCAAGAGGTTTAATGTCGTGCTGAGTTTTAATGTCGAAGTAGCAGTCGTCAGGTACGAGTCTGTAAATCAGTCTGATTATTCTGTTTTTCAGTCTGGTCAGCAAATTATAGTTTTATTGGAAAGTCGAGGCCCATGTTTCAGTGCCATATGTGGCTATTGGCTTAATATACGTATGGTATATGTAAAGTTTGGTCTTGTGTTTCACGTTCTTCTTTATCATGATGGGCAGTAAGCCGTTGATTGTTCGATGAGCTGTCGATTGTTTTTGAGTCTGGTCCTTGTGTCGGGTCCACAGTAGTTTACGGTTGAATGTCAGTTCAAGGTACGTCACTTCTCGTTTCCATGGTATGTCCACGTCGTTGATTTGAATAAGGGCTATTGCTGGATCTGCTCTTTTCCATTGAAATATGATCGCTTGACATTTGGATGCAATGATTGGGTGGTTGGATTTTGGTTTTCTCTAGTCTAGGTTGTGAGTAGGTTAGCGGCTTGTCGTAATTTCCATACTGCCATTTTAGTCGTGTGGTTGGTCACAGTATATGCCAGGTCGTCTGCGTAAAGATAGTCGAATACATCGTGAGGTACTGGTATGTCATTGATGAAGATGTTGAATAGGGTAGGAGACAGCACAGCGCCCTGAGGGACGCCGGTTTGGATGAGATAGGAAGAGGAATAGCATGAAAGGTGTCTTACGCGGAAGAGACGTAGGGAGAAATAGTTTCTCAAAAAGGACTGGAGGAATTCTGGGATGTATGACTATTTTGAGAAGGGGGATCTCGTGGTTTACTGAGACAAAGACACCGCTGAAATCTGTAAACAGAGCAGCGACGTCACGTGAATATTGTAGGGATGTTGAAATATCTAGGGCAAGCCGTAGTCTGTAGTACCGCTAACCTATTGTCTCTGAAACCAAACTATTTTTCGTAATACGTTAGTCAGAAGTGGTGTCATTCGTCTCAGTAAAAGTCGTCCAAATAATTTGCTGAAAGTGGGTAGAAGATTGATTGGTCTGTAGCTGCTAGCTTGTTTATGGTCTTTGTTTGGTTTTTGGATCATGATGACGGCGGCATGTTTCCAGATGGAGGGGTAATGAGATAATCGTATGCATGCGTTGAAGATGGCAGTTAAATGGTGAGTCGCATTATGAGTCAGATGTTTTAGTGCCGCCGTCTGACCTCCATCGGAGCCTGAGGCTTTTGTCGGATCAAGAAGTTGAATTTCATCTCGTACTAGTGAGAACCCGTCAAAATATGACGGTGTGATCTAAGATAAATGTAAAATACTGTGCCCAGACTAATGTTCACAATATGTTGCATTATTTGAATCTTCAGGATATAACGAAGATATTCTGTGATGTGGAGTTCACAAAATGTTGAACACGTATGGCCCATGACCAGGTGGCAATGCAATATCGGCACCAAATTACACAAAATAAAGATCACTATTATACTGACGGATATTATTTCTAAAGTTTTTTGATGTGTCATAATCTCCTATAAACAACTGTTTGATTTCTTCTGGCATATTGCTCGAAGGTAAACTTATTTTCCCATGTAACCAACACACAGTAAACTCGTTTACAGAATTTCTCTGACATGGGAAGTACAAAGTAGAACAAAACTGACATTTCATAGACAATAACCCAACAGAAAACGAAATAACCTCACTATCACGACACATACGCTGACTTTCTCTTTCCCTGCTCCCAGTCAATGTAGTGCGTTTCAGTCTTTTGGGGTGCGTGGGCAACGATTCGGAATTCGACATAACCTGTAAACAACTTTACTACAACCGCACAAAACCCACTGTCCGAATGTTCTCTACAAAATACACTACAAAAGCAAATATGTATATGCAAACTGTCATCTTCACAATGCAATTATTACACTGAAACAAAACCTTGACGAATTGTGAACAAATCTCAAGAATCAAAACAAAAACATCAAGCAGCGCCACCATGAAGCGGCGGCGCACATCTATAGACTCATATATATCAATTTTCAAACAGCCACCCTTTGGAAGAAAACAACTGACTATTGATAAGCGTACTATTAAAGAATGATTTAATTAATTAATTTACACCGTAAATGTTGGTGAATCAACACAAACAATATCTGATAACACATCTAGGGATCACATTCTTTCATTTAAAGGAAAAAATACTACAATCGGTTCAGTAAAAGCTCTAAACGAAGCCATGGCAGAATACCTTATTTTTTTAAATATATAGATAGATTTCGTTGCCAGTGAAAGAATTTAGTCTTCATTGCTGTTGTAGATCATATATTTCTGAGAGTAACTGTGTCGAAAAAATGTGTCACAGTGGTGACAATTACATTTATTGACATATTCATTTATTCATTCATTCATTTTTTGTTTATTTGTTTTTTCATTTATTCGTTTATTCAATGATTCGTTTATTCTTTACTATAGCAACATACCTGGCGTTTCCCGGGCTCTCTTCTTATCCAATCCTTGTGAAAGAGGAAAATGATCAATTTTATATAAACCACGGTCTTTAAGGTTATTTGCAATGTAATTCGTTCAAATTTTAATAAAATTCTATAATTTTCTTTCATTTTATTTTACAGTTCATTGATATTAGATTTTTTATCCTCGGCACTGCTACTAGCCTCTAGCTTATTTAAGAAGATACCAGTTCTGACGCACCTCTACTTGCCTCTGACGGAATGTATTGGGAACTACGTATACTTAGCAAGAAGCGAAAAAAATGATCGTGGTACATCTATCAACAACTAACCGATCTATCTAGCATCATGATTTTAATCTTGAACCTCGGATGCTTTGGGCTTTCTCCTCTTAAATATCTTCTCTGTCCCGGTTAACTTACTATATTTGTTTCTTTTCAGAACAACATGTGTTCACTGTGACAAGATGTTTCGAGAGGAAAATGAAGAATAGTTTAAAGGATTATCTTTCCGACATCCTGGCAATATTTTACAACAAACAAGATGGAGTTACTGAACATACCATCTCTGCGTGCATGCATTTTTAACATAACAACAATAAAATGGACGACAAACATATTTCGTGAATAATTTATTAATTCATACAAATATTACTTAAATCAATGGTTCAATCAGGAGTTTGTAATGGAGCACGTTGTAGGTGTAGTATGCACCCGAATTGATATATTTTTAAAGGAATGTTCTTTTGTGCTAAATCTAGTATTTTTTTATTTCTAGTTATTACACATTCAATACCGAATGACTTTCGTTACAAAGACAATTGGTATGTGTAATATTTGTCAATATGATACGTCGGTTTCTGAGGATAGGGGACAGAACCACAATCAATGATCCCTCCTCCTCAGATGTGCCACTGCTTGAATTGTAATAATTTCGGAAATTTACTAACGTTTGATGCTAGAGACTCTTTTGAATGTGGAAGTGTTTGAATTTTTCCGTAACTTAAAGAATGTGGCTGTGAATGAAAACATCAATTTGTAACAATTCACGAGTATTGAATCTGCAAAATAAATACAAGTTATTCGATACATATCGATGTATCTAAGATACTCGTACCTTCTTCACAATGCACGTTATGCAATGGGATACATCACGGCGATAACTTTCCTATGTGGCTTCTAAACAGATAACCCGCGGATGATATTCCGAACAGCGTAACACAGTATTCGTATGTTCTGCAGGGAGGCGTACACGTTTCACAACGCCTGTGATAATTTTTTCAAAACTGGTCACTATTCTCTGTACTTGATGTCCCATGCGTTTCAATTACTACCTCCTATTGTGGGTTCCGTTGAAGATTTTGAAATGCGCTTTCTACAATGCGATAGTTCACATATTATACTAGATGAGGACGGGCATGTGCAGTTTTTGTTTCAAGGACTCGCTGCTTTGACATGAGTTATGTCACATTACAAATCTCCATATTATGGTCGCGATGTTCCCTTCTAAGTCCTAGTACTATTTTATTGCTCAAGTTATAAGAACGAGGTGGTGAATATTATCACGATGTGAATATTATCACGAATATTATCACTTATTTATTGACTCGAGTTTTGACAATAAGAGCCGCAATATTCTTTCCAATAGAATGCACCAAAAAGACGTTTTGGCATATTTATTCTTTACACTGATACAAAGAACGATTTTCTTTTCATTAGGCATTACTATCTCGACACGCACTAATTTTGGATATAATATATATATGGATATAATAATATAAAATTCGCCTTCAACATTTCAATTATTTTTAGGGCGTTTTTCAGTTGTGTACATTACCCGGTAAATTTGTATTTGTACAGCCATCAATTTTCAAAAATAATGCCTGAATAAATGATTTCTCACAACCAAAGAATAACCTTTCATTTTGTGTCGGATGACGTAACTTTTTTCTCTACGTTTCTCTTGTTCGGGAGAAAGAATGATTATTAGACCACGTGATCTTCGAAAAAGAATAGCGAGAATTGAAAAGATTAAATCAGTGGGTCCGGACGACATTTCTGGAGATTTATTAAAAGCAGGAGGTGACGCCATGATTCCGTATCTGTTACGACTTTTTTATATTACCTTCAATAATTTAAGTATTCCTCAAGATAGGAAAGAAGCATTTGTAGTTCAGTTTTATAAGGGTGGGTCTCGATCAGAAGTTAAAAATTACCGGCCTGTTAGCCTAACATCAGTTGTCTGTAAGCAGATAGAGCATCTAATCGCTGAATACATTAGGAAAGTTTGGAGTATAGAAAATTGACTACTTGGGGGCGGGGGTAGCATGTGTTCAAAAAGAGTTACTCGTGCGAAACCAAAACAATAGCTTTTTGCCAAGATATCGCTGACGCACTTGATGCGGGTGATAGAATCGATGCGGCGGTAATCGACTTTACAAAGGCTTTTGATAGTGTCCTCCATGATAGACTACTTGAAAAACTAGACAGAATAGGGCTAGTCTCGAGAGTGATTTTATAGATTAAGGATTTTCTAAATAACCGTCACCAACGAGTGAGGGTGAGAAACAGCCTATCGGAAAGAATGTAACGTCTGGGATTCTGTAGGGGAGTGAACTTGGGCCTTTACTATATTTGGTGAATGTAAATGACATAGTAAAGGGAATAGGCTCAAAAATTAAACTTTTTGCGGACGACTGTCTTATGTACAGAAAGAGTGAGAACATGTCGGATCAGGATAAATTACAAAGAGACTTGCGAAGAATGGACGAGAAGACTTACTTTAGAAGAATGGACGGAAATCAATAGAATTAAGATAAATCCGGATAAATGCAAAATAGTTTTATGCGAAATAGAAATAAAGGAACAGTTAAGTATTTGCTTGCGGGTAAGATAATTCCACTGGTAACTAGTTGTAAATATCTGGTTAATGAACACAAATGGCAATGCACATGGAATCCAAAAGAACTCCTGCAGGCAACCGTTACGGCAATGCACTTGGAATCCAAACGAACTCCTGCATGCAACAGTTACGGCAGTGCACCTGGAATTCGCTCACCCCTCTGCATCATGAAATTAACTCCCAAATGTATTTCATTGAAAAGTAAATTAATTCATAATAATATTCTGGTGGTATCCATCACTGGCTAAGCGGTACTACTATACCCATGAGCACCGGCTCCTCGTAAACAACATTGTATATACAACGAACGCGTAATCGAATTTCGTATAAAACTCTTTTGTGGTGAAAACTAGTGTACCTACAAATACTTTTGTAGAGATAGAATTTTCTTTCAGCCGCTTCGAATTCATGTTACGATGTGATCGGCGACGTTCTGTGCTCGGAAAGTATTTGTATAGAGCAATTATAATCACAACGATGAATATTTACTTAACATATTTTGTTTTTCTTACATATTTCGGAAGAAATAAATACATAAAAATGTACACATTTTTTTATTACAATAAATTCCGTTCAATTGGCAATGCACGGAATGTTCTAACATTTCCTTCCATATATATGTCCTAATATTTCATTCTCATTTCCTTCCTTCAATTGCTTTGCACCGCTCTCCCACATCTTTTCTTTCCAGGCAAATATAGCGCCCGTTACTCTTCTTCGCTAACACAGCCGCCTCTTAGTCGTGTCAGTCTACGGTGCTGAACAATCTCTTAACGCAGTCGAAATACAGTTCTCGATTTGTCCGGAAGGTTCTACTACTTGGTTATTTGAATACCAAACGTCGGTGATGTGTTCGTTCCAATAGGAACGGTCATTCTTCCTGCGATGAGATGAGGGGTTTATGTATGACCAACGAGTCTACCCTCACAGTTATGACCAGCCCAGCGCGGATCAAACAAAATATTCTTGAAAATGCGTGGCTCGTAACATCAAGAGGTTGGTCCCAAGCACGACAGCTATCATAAAGCGTCCTACCAAAGCTTCTTGTGGAACTCAATCACATCCAATATCAGAAAGGATTCAATTTCAGACACCATTTACGTCTTCACCTCCTCCAACCTCCTCCGTTTGGTCAGGGTCGTCGGGAATAATAGAAGAATATGGGAGTCCCTCGAAAGAAGGAGAAAGAAATCGCGTCTCTATGCTATTTATAAAGTGTACACAGGCTTTCGAGCGTGGAAATAAATTGAAAGTCGATTAGGGAAACCTACACATTTCAGCAGAACGGATCACATGCACAAAGTATCAGACAAGAATTCAGAAAACTGACGTTGAAAAATATTCATTCGCGAATCAAACTATTAGAGACTGGAATAGTTTGCCTGTGTCAATCTTTGATCCCTTTCCTCAAAGCCTGAGCAAATTTAGAAATAAATTATACTCCTAGATGTTGATCAGTGTATTATATCTTTAACTAGCTGACCCGGCGAACTCTATTCCGCCTTAACAGCCGGTCCCATCTTTTTCTCGCGTCGCACTCACTGTAAGAAACTGTACTATCCTTGTTGCGCTGCGTACGTGCAAAAACGTGCGTTCTCACACAGGAACGCTGTCGAACGGGATAAACAGTATCCTATGTCCGTCTCCTGGCTCTAAGCTTCCTGCTCACCAATTTTCAGCCAAATCGGTACAGCCGTTCTTGAGTTATAAATAGTGTAACTAACACGACTTTCTTTTATATATATTTATATATTATATATTATATATATATATATATATATATATATATATATATATATATATATCCTAATAAATAAATAACCAGTCTTCTATTATTATTATTATTATTATTATTATTATTATTATTATTATTATTATTATTATTATTATTATTAATTGTGTTCAGTGGCGTGTAGTGCAGTGTTGTGAAGTTGAGAGAAACGAGTGTGTAATAAATACATTAAAACTCAGTGATCAGAAGTGTGGTGAAGTGAAGTGAAGTGAAGTGAAGTGTCGGAGGTTGAGTGCTATGAGAGCTTGCGCGGTGAAATGCTCATGTTAGTTTGTAAAGTTTGTAAATTCTGTAAAATTTTGTATATTGATTAATTTCTGTAACGTTAAGTTAGTGTATTCTGCAACCAAGTTCTCAAACTTATTTGCAGAATTAGTACTAAATCTAATCTAATAGTCAAGGAGTAGCCTATCATGTATGGCACGATCTCTGTGCCCCGCATCGCGTGTCCTGCGACAATGCATGCGACGCAAGCGGACAACCGCTTTCGTGTACAAACACGAAAAGAAATCGATGGTTCCGCCTGCCACGAGTAATGCTTATATGCTACGCGCGGTTTGACGTATCTGCGCAATGGAGAACATTAGTGTTACAAAATACTTTTCTAAAGCTTACGGCGACCGACAATCCTGTGGCTTCTATGACAGATGAAACGAGAAATTCTGAATTGCCAAAGTACCCAAGACCCGATCACTCAAGTTCAAGAGAAGAGCCGAAAATATCGTATTTTTTGCTCACAAAATATTTGAATCGCAACAATATAGCACTTTGAAGAAGAAGAAGAAGAAGAAGAAATACTTGATCTTCGTTTGTTACCCCTATCAAAAACCCATTTTCATATCTCAGTTATGACCCCACATCTCTTTTTCCATCCACAACTCTTTTCTATCATATTTCTCAATCCACATTTCCCTGCTCCTTTCCTTTCCAGTTTTTTATTTCTTTTGTTCACAGCCCTAATTCTTATTTCTTCTTATCTGTTCTAACTGTCTATCCCGAATCCACATACTGTCCCTTTTATGAAATACCTTTTTCTGTTTTACCGTTCTTCTTCATCCCTTCTATTTCCCTTCTTTTTTACCTACCACTTCTTTCATAAATTGTACGATTGTTCCCTAACCACAACCTCGAATATTTAAACTTACATTTATTAAGAAACACTCTCTTTCGAGTCCTACTCCCGACTTTAACCATAACCGTACCCTTATTTCTTTCTTTCAATTTCCTTTTCTTCCACTTTTCAACCTGGGAGAAATATGGGAAGTATGGGAGAAAGTAAAAATTGCTGCTTTGAAACTGAGTGACCGGAAAGGGAAAGGGTTAGAAATGGAAGAGTTTGTATTTCGAATAATAATATTTACTTTTTGCATTATGTGGGAATGCAAAACCCTGACTTTGTGGGCTGTCTTGCTATCACCCATTTACATATTTGCACGATTTCTCTTCCGTTATTGTAAAAGCATATGCAGATGGGTCCGGACTCACCTATTTCCCTTACAACATCCACGTCCAGGATCCTCGGGACGATGGTCGATGGGTGCCCTCTCCGCCCGGGTAGGAAATTATAAATTGAAACGAGCTCCTGCTCTCCTATGTGGAGCCTGACGGGTGGCCAACAGTTCAAGCACACTATTTCCACCGTCTCCGTTGTGACCTCCGAGTCATGGCGTTGCTAAAAAAAATTAATTAATATTTGAATTTTTTAATGGTTACAAAACATTAACTTTGATTCTCTTATGCATTTATAATTCTGTTATACAAAAAATAGCACAATGCAATTCGTTTATAATATTGCTTTATAATTTGCTGCATTCATACAAAATTAAAAACTCTAACATCGCTCGTTTTTAAAACAATGTAGGCCTACCCTTGCAATAAAACTTAACCTTATAAACTAATTACATAATATAGCACATTCTCACGATGCCCAAATGATTCACATATGAGAGTAATAATGAAATAAAAGCCCTACAGAACAAAAAATTCCTTTTCAGACACCGGCACAACCTTCTTTTATTTTCAACTTGCAGGACGAGAGTTGGGTAGGTAAGGTCACTAGATAAAGAAAAGGGAAGTCGAAACTCACGTCAAGCTATAAATTTTAGTACAGTACATTCCTCTGATTCTGTCTCACACTTCCATACTCTTTTGATAACTTTGGATCAGATCAACCAAACCGAGTCTACTACTGTAAAATGAATATAATAATATTTCGTGGAAGTTTAAGACCAGTATCACTTTAATTTTCTACTAAAAAGGAATTTGAAGTTTTAATATTCAAGCTTTTATTCTGCGAAAACTATTAAGTTTAAGGTATAATATATTGTTTAGAAGTTTTCTATTAGTTTTTTGTTTTTTTGACAGAGATCAACGTACATACGCTTTTACAAACGTAAAGGACCTGAATGTTAGCATTAGAATACTTTCTTTATGCTAGTATTCGAGAAAGTAAAATACAGACAATTCAAAGTGTTTGTGATCCCGGAAGTGTGTCGGACTACGAAGTCTTTCACATTTTAGCAACGATGGAGCATTCATAGACAGTGAAATGTAGACATTTCTACAATGTGTCGAGTGCTGCCAGATCGATCGGGGAATATCCATTTTGGAGAAAATCCTTTAATAGCATTAGGCGCTCGTGTTTTCCACGACTGACTTTTTTTAGGGAAAAACAACACGTTTCGGAATCAGGGACTCCCAAAATGTGAAAGTACTTCGGTCGATGATTGATAGTGATTCTGGGCGTGTCAACTATAGAGGTTATTTGTCCCGTAAGTGTATCGCTTGTTTTTTCATCGGGAGGTGACAGTGATCTACCCCCGCTGGATGGCGAAATCCAGCGCCGACCTACCGTCGACTAGCGGGGTATTCCCCAACCAGATATCTCCCACCAGCGGGGCACCGCCCCAGCCGGGACAAGTTCGAAGTCCCCGACCGGTCTCCCGGCATGTGTGATAGGGTAGAGCATGTTAGTGTGTGTGTGTGTGTGTGTGTGTGTGTGTGTGTGGAGGTGAGGAGTGGACAAGGAAGAGGAAGGAAATATCGCGCGCGGTCCATGGCCCGTTTGTTAGGGTACTGCTCCGGTATTCGCCTGGTGTTGATCGGAGAAACCACGGAAAACTACCGATCAGAGCAGCCGGCCGCTAGAATTCTACTCCAGACAGCGTCTGAACTCGGTCTAGCTGAAAAGCTAGAGTCGAAAATCCTACCGCCATCGAGACTCGAACTTAGGACCTCCCGGTCAAAGGTACTGCAGTGACATCCGCCACACTGAGCCACAGTTCCTGGTATTTCTGTAAATATCTCGACATTGATATTGGCAGTATTATACATAACTTCCACGTACACTACATATTCTACGTATACGAGAAAGCAACAAGACCCGAGGTATAAGATTTCGTCAAGATAAAGACCAATTGCGGTAATTAATGCGTTGGCCGGAGAGTCTAAATAAGGGCGACAGCGTTGCGTAATAAATAACACATTCTCGTCTGTTCATTGCTCTTCCACACTTAGACTTGTGTGCAGCTGGCAAAGTGACAATAAGGACATCAGAGATCAAGGATTTTTGCTTCTCAACCACAAAAGAACATTGTTTTGTCTCGAGTAAAGAGAGAATAATCTTCTTTTCACAGGATCATCATATTCCCTTCTTCTTCTTCTTCTTCTTCTTCTTCTTCTTCTTCTTCTTCTTCTTCTTCTTCTTCTCTTAGAGAAAGAAGTTAATAATACATCCCAAAGTTGCAATAAATTAGCTTCATCACATGCAGCGAAACATAACGCGGACTCGCACGTTTGTTATTTTAAAACGAAAAATCACGACAAATAGAAAGATATTCAAAAATATTTCATTGAAATCACGTAAAATTCAGGCTCTTAACCAGTTGGTGTGCTCAATTTGCTACGTCGACTTCGTTTATATTGGTTACTTCACTCTTTTTTTATTTATTTTTTATATTCTTAGGTTTGTTTTTCCTTCCAATAAGAAGTCTTTGGCGTTACTCCCTATGACTTATGAGCAAAGGCCTGAATTAAGGCAATGTGGCTACAATGTGCCTTGTGCAAGACACATTGCGACGACTCAATGTATGCTAACATTTTCTATAATGTGGTAAATACTACACTGTTTTTTGCATATTCTTCTATTAAAATGTATGGTAATAAGTATTTGCTAAACCAGTGACCCTAATACATTGAAAAAAGCGTGATTTATATGTATTTATATATATATATATATATATATATATATATATATATATATATATATATATATATATATATATATGTATGTTGTAAAGTATGTAGATTTCAAATACACTGCGTTCTCGAGAGACTTATTTTCGAATATAGCATCTGTTTGGAAATTAGTTATACAGAAAAATTTAAGTACGCATTTTGAGCCTCATTTTTAATATTTCTCGTGAATTATTGTCCGCCTGTTTTGTTTTAGGGGCTGTTAGCCGGACTCTACTCGGGAGATTGAAATTCTTGGGAGTGTAGCATGACCACAAGGAACTTTTTGCTTTTCCACACATTTGCGTAGAATAACATAACATCTTTCCCTCCGATCTTTACTCTCAGAGTCCCATTTTCTTCATAAAATTCATAGTCGTTAAAAAAAAATCTTCGAAAATCCGGAAAACGCCTCGAGTCTCTCAGTGCAGCCACGTCATCTGCACAGTGCACAATATACTGAGTAAATGTAACTTCGAATTCTTAAATATTTTTGTAGGGTAATTGTTTTGTTTGCTACAACGAGTTCTATCGTAAAAAAAGACCATGAAATATTTCTCGCTGTTGTAACGTAATAGTGAGTGAACGATAACGAACAAGTTACGTGTTTGAAATTTATGTCGACCTACAGGTCGACAAGGACAGGAAAAGCGAAATAAACAATGAGAGAATCTAAAGTGAAAGCCGCAGTTTTACTCAGAGAAAATTGTAACACAAGGAAATCACTATGCCTCTGCTGTCCGTTGCAACAACGTGTTTTCGGCTTCCGCGCGTTATCGATCCAGCGCGTAGTTGCGATGTGGAACACGCGCATTGCAGTGCGGTGCGACAAGGCGCCCGCCGTAGTGACAGTGGTGACGTTAGTAGTTGTTGCTCAGGAGGGCGTCGGACAACCGCCTGCATGTCAGAAATGGGTTCCGAAATGCGATAAGATAATGACAGCTCACCTTCCGTTCGCGGAAGGGAGCTTCTCATTTACGAGTTTTTTTGATTTAGAAAGGTTTACAAAGTAGATGGTCAAAAAGTAAATCTTCAACGGTGCGACTTGCACGCGCGGAATTTGAAAGTAATTGCACTGATTGAACAATTCTGTCCATGATCGAATTACGAATATTTGTAAAGTGGTTGTGATAATTATGCAAATTTTGCAGAATTACGAACCGAGCCAATTGAAATTGAGGGATACAATTATGTATGCACTCTAGGTGCAACTATAGTCTATATTTCTCCGATTAACATTAAAAATTAACAATTTAACAAACACTAAAACGCCTGTTATTTTGCACGCAACTGCTAATCATCATAAAAGTGTTTAAAAAAACTATTTTTTGTAAAATGAAATTTTAAAAAATATTTTCACATTTACCTGCTTGATATGTAATAATTTTTACATTGTACAATTGCTGAATGTATCTCTTAATTATCTTGAAGAATTATACAAGTATATTCTCACCAAAAGGTAAGAAATTACATACTGTTGGCAAACAGAATTGAAAAATTGCACATATGTTTCTAAAAGTTTTGATCTATTCTTCGTTAAACTGATATAAATTTTCAAGAGAAAGTGAATTTAATAAGTGATTGACATTTCTGGATTATTAGTTTTATGAAAGAAACAAGAAGAGGCTGTTTAGTTCATTATTGAATTTACAAGATCTCTTTCATCACTGTTTTGCTTACAGTGCCTGTAGAAACCAAGTAAGTAATGAAATATTACTCTAATTACTCCAAATTTCCTGTTTTGTTTAATAGGTACCATTGAAGTTCAGACATTACAAAACAATTTTGAATCTTATTTCTTTGAAGTGACATAGTATTAAAAAACCATTAACAGTGGTAATAAAAGTGTTTTTTTTTTCAATTATTCAACTTATTAATTTCATATCCCTGCTGTGTGTTTTTTATTTAGTTCATTCTGTAATTACTGCCTCATTTTCTCATATTTAATTTTTTCTTGAGAGTATGATAGTATTTTTTGTATTCAAATTCTAAGCTGCTTCTTTACATTTTTGATTAAGCTCCAAAAGTACAAAATGAACTTTTTCAGAACATAGGCCATTACTAAACAATAACTTCCCTTTCATTGTTTCTTTCCCATCTCACTTTTTTTCCTAATTATCTTGAGTGTACTAATCTCTCAGTCCTTTACAAATCCTTTACTTATTTAACCTAGCAGTTTAACATATTTCTGAAATGGAATTCTGGGGAAAATGCTTGTATTAATGGAAATTAACAAGTTAGTATATCCTTATAAAGCAATGAGCATTTAATTGGAATATTTAAAATTTCATATTTCAAATGTGTAATGAATTATAATATTGAAATGTATTGTCATAATACTACTTCCAGATTGCTGTTATTGCAAGAGTTCAGTGCTGTCATAACAAATATATTTTGTTTCACTATTGACATACGAAGAATATTTGGTGATTGAACCTGTCTACACAAAAAAGGTATAAAATTAGTTTTCGCACTCTAGATATTTTCATTGTGTCATCAGTACAAGAGATCAGATGCTTGTGAAAAGCATTTACTTAGAGAAATGGCTGTTAGTTAATTTTCAATTTCGTCTACCGTTCCTAGCTTTCACTATTAAGAAACTTAGTATTGTATATGTCTGTTGGTGTTTTCTATAGTTAATTAGAATGTTTGCTTGTCTGTGTGCTTGTCACTTTTCTTTTTAGAGCTCATACTTGGGTTGCTCTTGCAGGATCTAGAATGGTAATTTTCAAAACATCTCCTGAATCATGTGATCCATTTTCCAATTTTATATTTTTGTCAACATTAAATCACATGTAAAAACAAACATTAAAAAGCTTAAATGAAATCTTAATTTAATAAGAAAGAGTGTTCTAAGAATCAATAAAGATCTCAATATTCACTGGTTGTGTGAATCATTTAACTTCTGTGTGTATGTTTTTTGGTTGTTGTTGTTTTTTTTTGGCTTAGATAAATAAATATCATTTCCACTCTAGTAGGAGATAATAGTGATGAAGATTAATGATTTTTAGGTATGTATTGTTTAGCTAATATATTTTTTTTTAAAACTGTATATAATATACATTTTCAGAAATTTTATTACAATTTTATTGCTTTTAATCAGAGAGAGAATCTTAAAATATTTGATTAATCCCCTCCAAAATTGAAAAACACTTGCCACACTGAGTAATATAAACATTTGCATCTGATATTGCACATGTTATGTCAATATTGACAAAAAAATAATGACAATATTTAGTCTTTTGTAAGTCATTTATTTATAATTATTCTTATTTATGCTAACTAGGAATGTTAATGAAGAAGAATGTTAAGTGGTGAATACATCCAATTCATTTTTAATCACTTCTTTGTTTTGAATTACTACTGTACTCTAATTGAGAGTGCCTATAGAATTTCTTTTGAAAACTCATTTTGATTAATGTGGCTTATACGGAAACCTTTTGAGGTTTAATTGTTCTTTCGTATATAGTACAAAGGATGAAAATTATTGTGAGAAACATACAAGAAACATACTTTAAAGATTATTTTAAAACATTCATCACTGGAGGGGAATAAAATCAATAAACAGAGATAATTATTGATTAAGAATTTATAAATATTAGACTTTAAAGAATCTCAATATGTTTTTGGAACTATTTTATATTATTTTATTTTTAATGGATTTTTAAGTAGTTTTTTGAAGATTTTTAATATTTGTTAATTGAAATATTAACAAACAGTTAATGAATTCAGAGTTTTATTTAACACAGACTTTCATAATATTAATGCACTGGTAATTTAAATAGCAATACAAAATATTAGAGCTGGGAGTAAAATGCACAAATGTAAATAAAATACAAACCACATAGTTGAAGGAGTTTTGCTTTGACATTCTCTCAAAGAATTTATTTCATTAGGAATTAAATTTACTAAAACATGAATTAGTAATATTAGAGACAATTCACATTATTTTTATTTAAAAGTATGACTGGAATGTTTTGCTTTTTTCTGCCAGCTCTTCAATTTTGGGTTACTGCTTAGAAAATGCAGAGCCTTTAGTAATTTTATCACATTGAGCTTGATAATCAAGTTTGCTCCAAGTTACACAATTCTAGATCTCCCCATCATTAATTGAAAGAAATGCAAAAGATGGAATTTTAGCTCTCAAAGCTGCATGCTATAATTCTACATGTCATTCCTTGGAATGCATTTTCTAAGTGATAGGATTAGAGAAATATTGTGTCAGCAAACATTATGTCCTATCAATCGCAGGCTGACACCATGCTCTCAAGCTCAAGAGACAGGCACATACTTCCTCGGCTGCGGGTGCCTTTGGCACTCCTTGCTGCCGTGAGTGCTGCTCTCCCATTGGCCGGGTTGGCATTCTGTTTAGTGTGGTCAGTGGCTTTTGCACATGAATATACCACACGAACACATTGTGATGTTGAGAACATACTGCCTTCTATCTCGTCTGCAGTGGGGATGGTCTACCCACAGTACTACATCTGGCGACTAGCAGTGGTAGCTCATGCTGGACCGCGCCTGCTTGTTGTGTGGGGCTACCATCGGTGGGTGTATGAAATGCACCGCCGGTTAGGGTGTGGGGAAATGGCTGCTGTGCACTCCAGGACTAGGCTCAGAAATAAAGGTTGTACGAGGTGTTGGGCACTGGAGTAGGACATGGCTGAGCAGATTTATCCTGCGAGATCAATTACCTCACCTCTGCAATTGACTGACAATCATCTGCTTGTCACTGAAGCTATTCTTGAAATGTTTGCTAACAAATATTAGACTTGCTTCCTGTGTGCATGTATATTTCTCTGAGTATCTATTATTGTGTATAGCTAATACTTTCTTTTGCCTTTCGATGTCAGCCTAAATGAAATATTCTGCTGTGCATTGCTTCTTGTTCTGTGGAGCCAAGTCCTGAGCTGTAGTTAGTTGTTTCTTGGCTAAACTCCTGCATTTTTCTTCTCCTGTTTCATTCTCTTTGCATCTGATAAACTCTGGTTCTCACTCATCTTGCTTTATTTTTCCTGTATTTTCAGCTTGGTCATGTATGTCTTGTAAGGGAGAATTGTGGAAGGGTGCTAAAAGTTAAAAACAGAATATAAATTAAGGAAATTCACTTATGTTTATTAACTTCGTATTTCCTAAGAACACTTCAGAGTACTTCCACCTTTCTACCTCACAGCTTTGTGACTGTTATGTTTTTCTCATCAATGTGTTGCAACCTGAGCACCCACACAGTGAAGTGATGGCTTGTCAGCAAGGCTGGGTATTGCTAGCTTCCCATAATAATGTCATGCCCAAGAAATGTTAATGTAGAAAACAAAGTTATCTGTCCTTGTAATTTTGACAGGTATTATGAAGTTGTACTCAGGCAAGCTGCTAAAGCAGCTGGGAGAGCTGCATGCTGTCTTCACTTGGTAGAAGTGGCATCACTAATCGGTAAAACCAGAAACTATTAATTTTAATTTTTCATTACATTCCCGTTTTATAGTGCAGCGATCAAGAATTTTATGTTACCTTCTCAACTACCTTGCACAGAAACTGAAAACTTCAGAATTCAACAATTTTATTGTAGAACCATACTGAGTTCATAGATTATGTTAAATATAACTTCAATGAGAAATATATTTTCATTGAATATAGTAAATATTTTCATTTGATTTAACTCTTGTTATTTTCAATTGTAATGTTAATAGTTAAGATTTATAAACTTTTGATTAAATTAATCTTCTTATGATACATTTTTGCAGGCTTGACTTTGCGATCTTCAGCAGAGAATTATCGTGCTCATGTGCGATCATTGGTTGTGTTTGTGGCTTCCTCCCAAGCTCACATGGTGCTGGCAGTGTGGTTGCAGACATGTGGTCGAGGGCATCCACCCCGGCCAACGGAGGCTCGTGCTTTACGCTTCAAACGGAAGCTGATGGCAGCAGATTTGGCAGCATTTGGCCTTGCTGGATATTGTTTTTGCAGGTATGATCAATACGTGTAAATCAAATTATAAATATTTTTCTATTTGGAACCTTCACAGATAGAAATAAATAAACAATGTGACATGACAAAGAGAAAAGAAAAGAAGAGAAGAAAGATGAGAAAGATCAAAGAAAGGGGAGGGAAGAAAAAATGAAATAAGAGGGAAGCAGATGCAGACATGAAAAAAGTAAGACAACGAAAATAATAGAAGAAAGGGATAACACATGCAATTTATCCTTTTTGCTGCAAAGTTTTTATCAATATGTTCCAAAACCACACATGTAAGAATAAATACTGAAAATTATGAAGTGAACATTTAAAATTTATTATTGTTAAAAATGGTTTCACATATGAAAAATACATAATTAATATAAACATACCTCTTAATCCATTATAATTTAGCTGCATGATTGGAGAAAAAAATGTTCTTTTTTAAATTCAATAAATTTTAGTTTTTAATATCTGATGTTTTTGGTATGAATTTATTAACCAATTTTTTTATATTCTCATTTCTTCTTCCTTTTCTTTTCTTTTTCCCAAAAGAGTTTCACGAATTTTACATTCTCTATATACAAATACTGAAGGAAAATGACCTTTAAATAATTCCTCCTTCCTCAGTTTCTTCCCATGAAGGTTGCTTGTGGCTTAGTAGCAATCTTAATAAGCTACTTGCAGCAAGCATTTGTATTTAGACCTATACTTGATAATACCAATCATGAAATATCCGCCAATATCGTGAAAGAATACTGAAGGTCTTTTATACATGCAATTTATGCAATTTTACCACTTTTTATAATCATTTGGACATTAATTGCTTTATTATAATAATGAATTATTATGATTATATTATGGATTCAAAACTGAATTAATATGAAACACAAGTGATGGTGCAGAAGGTATTTCAAAAAAATAATTTAGGAAAAACAAATTTTTAACATCTTTGTGTACTATGGTTTCAAGTGAAACACCCAACATACAATTTCAGTAAATGTTGAGTTAACAAATGTAAAATTTAAATAATATCAGTAACTAATATTAATTATGGTGTTGCATGTTTTTCTATTGTTGACTAATAAGTATTTTTGGAATTCTAATAACATCTACATTATATTTTTTATTTATTTATTTATTTATGGAACTTTTCCTTTGATCCTGCTATTGAGGATATTGAAATTAAATATTAATGTATTAAGAACTAATGTTATGATTTATTTGCAGGCACAACTGGTATTGTGAACCCTATATGTATTCAATATTTGCATTCTGTGAATATACTCTGGTTTTGGCTAACACAGCCTTCCATGCATCTGGTTACTGGGAATTGTCCCCTTCCGCTTTGGTGCTAGGAGGGCCAGTTGGTCTTTCTGTACTTCCACCAACTCCTCCATCACCACCAGCCATTCACAGATGACAGGCTTCCATCAAGGTGTGAAATGACTCTTATTTAACGATGATGTTTTGAATATTAACATACAGTGTATGTCTTAAAACAGGAAGTGGGGAACCCCTCTTCCCGCACTACATATCAGGATCTTCTTATTCATTGCTTTTTATTTACATGTCATTTTACTTAAACAACAATTTTCAATCAATTTTTGAAATGAGTTTTGGGATGGATGTAGAATGAACTGTCTCCAAATAGCATTAGTTCTGATCATTTTTGACAATTTTACCTACTTTCAGATGATTTTTTTTATGATTTGGTACAATTTAAGGGGTTTCCAAAAGGGGTGAACAGAGTAAATTGGCCTCGTTTCAAAGGTAGATTTCAAAGTTTCTCCACATTTTAGCCCATAAGCAATTCATTACACTGTAGGTATAGGCCTACAATGCCCAATTTCCAATTTTTTCATAGTTTTTGGAACATTTAGGAATATTTTACATATTTCATTCCACACTTTAATATGATTGCATATAATTTAAAAGACACAAGTGCTGATTTTTACACAACAAGCACAATAAGTGTTGACTATTACAACAATTTGAAATAAAACAAATTAAAATACAAATACAAAATGTTTCAGATTTTATATCACAAGTCAAAAAGGCAGTAATACTTATTCAGACATAAAGAGACAGTGACAATAAATGATTAGGCTAATGTGTCCATCTGTTTATTATTACCCCTGTAAATTTTAGTGGAGCATAATGTCTATACAATACATTATTGCTTTTATCAGAGATTCAACATATTTACAGAAATGAATATAATATTATGTGAAGCTATGAGTTCCCTTTTGAAATTCTGAGGAGGGTCTCAGGACCCCATGGTCACCACTGACCACACAATAAATTAAAATCACAACGGTTATTTTTTCATTAAATACAGAGCTGACACCGTAAATGAATGAAAGGATTTCAATTTTGTCAAAATCTTCAAAATTTCATGTAATTTTGTTATGATGGTGTACATTTTGAGTACATTTTGAGAAGTACAGTAAATATAGTATATTAAACAATGCTTTTTGGGGCATTTTTCAAGTATCTCTAAAACAAGATATTTTCTTTAATTTCACCGGATGTTTTGGAAAGAAAAAGTCAATTGCTTTATAGCTAAAATTAAGTACAAACATTTTTGAATAAATCATAGAAATATATTTTGGTAATATTGAGTTAATAGAAATAGTCCTCTAGGATGGCTTATGGGCAGCATACTAGCTTCCCATGCTGTAGTCACTGGGTTCGATTCCTGGTTGAAGCAAAAATATAGTTGTAGCTTTCCTTTAAAATCATCCTAGTTCTGTAGCTGTGTGACAAAGAAAAGCTCAAGCAGGCAGATCTTGCTAGTTACGGTGAAGAAAATACCTCATGTTTGCCTCATGTTGCTCTTACCTCCAAGCATGGGAATTTAACTAGGCCCAGGCAGGGGGGACTCTGGTAGCTGGCCAGCACAGTCGGACTACCAACCCAAAACACCAAATACATACAATATACATACAAATACATACAAATACATACAATACATACAAAACAAATATACGTGAATTTCAAAATTAATTTTGAATTTTTGGTTCTAATAAAAATGTTAATAATCAAATATAAAATGTTATTAGCCAAAACCAAAACAGTATTAGAAATAATTTGATCCTATTTTAAAACATCTTTTTGTCAATTTTTATTGGTAATAAATAGAAAGTAAAAATCAATACAGTTTCTGTTTCAAAAATATTTTTTTGGTATTAAATTGTCTCTTTAATTTATATCTATTCATTTTATATTTTCCACAGAACTGGAATACATCTGAAAATGGGCTCACTTATCAGACAAGAAAATTTTGTTTTAACTGTAACACTAAGATGTGCTAATGACATTGTTCTTTATAAATATGTATCAAGTGATATAATTTGTACATATAAAAAAGTATTATGGAATATACAAAAGTCTTGGTATTAATATTAAAAGGTCAATAACTTTATAACTGATGCACATATATCATCATTGTAAATCACTTTCTAGATTTTGAAAATTGTAAATACAAAATAAATTCTTTGTGAAGCAGAACACGATATTTAAAATTGAACTCTGAATTATATTTATCAAAAGACATGTACATATTTGACAAAAAATGACATTACTGAATGGTTGAGAAAACCCTGCTTTTAGGCCGAACTGTCAATTACAAGCCCTATGAAAGAAAGCAAATGTAAAATGGACGTTCTCAATAGTATCTAATAGTTTCAATAATATCTCAAAGCAAGTTTTTCATCCAATTCAATACCTATTATGTTTTTTTGCTATTACATTATTTTGAAAATAGAAAAATATTTACATGCCAAGAAATTATAATCTAATGAAAGAGCACAAAAATATTTTTCTTATAAGAAGTTGAGTTTCAGTTTTCAGAAAAATATGATTTAAACTATTTTTCATGTGTGCCAAATTTCATACTTTAAAAGGCATAAATTCAAAAATGAAATTTGTTGGATGCACCTTTAATTTCAAGTCACATGGCATTTGCTTAAAAATCAAATCGGGGAGAGAGTTGTAGGTGGGTAATAGCATTAAAAAAATTGGGAACAAATAAATCAGTATTATTATAAATGCAATTGTGAAAAGAAAACCCATAAAAGTTAAAATTTAGTTTGCACATATCAAACATAACAAATTGTCTTTTGATATCCCTTTTATGGAAGTTGCTGTAAGAGCACATGCTCACAATACAGTGATGATTAAACAATCATCAACATCAACGCCCTCAGTTTAGGAGCAGTGCTCCTGTCCTTTTAGTGGGTAGTAAAACAGTATTCCTTCATGTGGTGCAGTGTTATTATTACAAATATTTATAAAGTATACAACATTCCTACTATTATTGCAATTTTATTTAGACAACTTGTAACATTCTAAAAGAGATGCCAGATGGGATTGTGTATCCATGTATGCATGAGATATCAATTGAAATGAACTGTATATTAATTAATGTGAATGATAAATAATGTTTTAATATTATTAAGTTTATATTTAAGAAAAGTGTTATTGATATAGTAAAGTATAATAACTATAATAATGGTTTCTCCAGTTTGGAGTACTTCCCTACTGAATTGGTTACAAAATTATGAATTGATGTAAATCATTTAAAGGAGGAAATTACTTCCATGTGGCTTGGACAAGCAGTGAATTAAAACTAAAAAAGATTAATACACTAAACATTTAAATTTCCTTGTTTTATAAGTTTTATAAAAATATGAAATATCTTCAAAACTTTTTTCTGGTGGATCAAGATGTAATAAGAAATTTACATGACAAGAGTTTGCATAGAATATTATATAAAAGAACAGAAGGTCAGATTACTGTAAGTCAAATTTCATAATCATGTCCATTATATGAGCACAAATTGAATACAGGCTTATTCAAAACATTTGATATGGGGGAAAAAAATTCCAAAATTAATTTTCACCTCATGAAAAATTGTTCTTGTCTTCTTCATCAATTGATTTTTATGAATCATATAATATTGCTCACATCATTTTCCATCTATTCTATACATTCTTGCTATGAAAGCTTTACAACCAACTTATTGCTAACACCAATATAACTCTGAAGCAAACATAACTTTCCAATTTGATTGAGCCTTACATAATGTATGACAATAAAATGCTTAATAATAGATATGAATTCATGAATTGAACTCTCTGCTTGTTACTGGCCATGGCTCAAGTATTTGTAAACTAAAAGAAATTTAAACAGAAGCATATTTCCTCACATATTGCCCATTTCTCTCTACACTGTAAGATATATAAAGAAATGTAACGTGCATTCATATATTCTTATATTTGTGAGCACATCTTATTTCAAGGAATTGTTATTCTAATACACAATACAATATATGATGAAGAAATATAATAGCTTATGAAATTTCCAGAATTTTAATTAGCTATAAATTTTTATGGTATTTGTTGACTAATGAGGATTTTATCATTAGTTATATCTTGATATAAACTTATAACCATTTATGAGCACTTTGTAAAATGTATTGATTGAATAAAGATTTATTTAATGATAATTGCTACTTTTTTCTCAAAAAAATATCAATGACCAAAAGTAACTCCTGAAATATGATGAATTGATTGATTGATTTTTTTTTTTTTTACATTTAGCAAGTGTTGCAGATGTAACTTACTGCTGATTAAAATATATACTTAACTTGAAAAGAGGGCTTCAATTGCGCTTAAAACTGGCTGTAAAGAGGTCAAGCAAACACAAAACATTGCCCTCGTTTCTCAAATAAGATTATATATTCCGCTTTCTCTCAAAAAACAAAAAAGTTTTGAGAGCACAGAATCGCATCACAAGGAAAGTAACATTAATTTTATCAGTGATATTTAATGTATTATTCACCATTGGACTGTATAATTCTAAAAAATATGTAACAAGTATTATATCGCAGCTTATGGGTCAATGACCCCCATCTTGATCAGGTTTTTCGTCCAGTTTCCCTGATCCATGGAGCAAATGCTGAGATGGCCCCTTGTGTTGCTTCTGGACATAAATGTAACCTCATTTTCTGTGCACGTCTTCTAGAATTCAGTGGGAAAGACAATTATTCAAGTTATCGTTTCCATGTTGTCGCGGCAGGAAGTATTATTCCGAAGGACAACATGGATAAGAGCCCAAAATTTATTGCTTATTTATCCTTGAAAATAGATTTTTATTACATTTTTTTAAAGTCAAATAGTATATGACTTAGTGTAGGGATCACAGAATTTTGAAAAGGTGTACACAATTCACTTCTCCCCATAGCACGTCATACGCAGTTTTAACTGTTTTTTCGACGTAAAATAAATAAATAAATAAATAAATAAATCGCTATTGCCGAGGACCTCCCATAGAGAGTTGCCCAGAAAGGACCTCCCTGTATGAGTGAGATGGGAGGAGTTTCACCTCGAAGAAGGAAACCTTGAGAGAAGTGGCAGTGTCCGAGACAAAGACGAGTTAAGATGACTTCCTCACACTTAGAAGAGCTGGATGAGGAATGCCAGGGATTAACAGAATTATCGCCCTTGGTTTAAAAGTGGTATTATGCCATTTTGCCACGCTCTAAAGACGATTCGTTTCAGGAGAGCCTTAACATCGGACAATGGTACAGGGGGAATATCAATATGAGTCTTCCACGTCGCCGATTTCGCTGCCTGGTCGACCAACTCATTCCCTGTGATTCTCGCATGTTTTCGCATGTACCAAGTTCCAGATCGTTGTGGCTGGACAGAAGATGATGTATCAGTTTTTGAACTGATTTCGTCAGGTAGTCTGAGGAAGAACGGGTGACAGCTTGAAGGCAGCTGAGAGAATCAGAACAGCGCACTACTCGACGCAACGTCGCGACTCGGTGTATTTTAGAGCTTCGAGAATTGCATGCATTTCGGCAGTGAATATACTGCATTGAGAATGAATCCGATATGATTCGGTGACCCTGATACAATAAAAACTACATGCCATTGCGTCATTGTACAATGAACCATCTGTGTACAAGAATATATGATCCGGATATGCTTATCTCATTACCAGAAACTGCATCTGGTTTGGGAAGAGTGGAGAGTGAGGTCAATATTGGGGCGGAGGATTTTCCAAGGGGGAATCGAGTCACTTGGGGGAAGTGGGAAGTTTACAGAAGTGGGAAGATCGACATTAAGTTCCCGCAAAAGATTTCGCAGTCGAATACCTGGAGGCTGAGGTAGCGATGTTCGAAGAATATGTGAGGTCTCGTATTTAGGGTGAGTCATTATTCGGCGACAAGGATGATTAAAGAGTCCTGAAACTTTAGCACCATAAGCCGCTAATAGAGTATCCCACCTTCTTTTTAAGGATGGTTCCCCAGCCTCACCTAGCAGGCAACCTTCGGCTGGTGCAATACGCACCTTTTGAGAGGCGGATACCAGCGTGGAGTATGCTGTTGATGGGTCGGAGAGTGGAATGAGTGACCTATATAACCGCAATAGGGTAATATGGTCGGCTCCCCATGACGTACCACTCAGCATACGAAGAAGATGAAGGGGGGAAACGCATCTGGTTTGTAGTGAGCGGATGTGAGCACGCCACGTAAGGGACTTGTCAAAAGTGAGCCCCAGGAACCTGGCAGATTCCGCGAATAGAAGCTGATTTCCTTCCATTAACGTACTGTATTGCTATGCAAGTGGTATATCCTGCAGAAGTATACATCAGTAGGTTTAGTAGGAGAGAACTTAAAACCTGTTGACGTGCTTCATTCGTGGAGCTTGTTGAGCACCAATTGAAGTGGCCTCTGGATCACACTAATACTGCTGGATGAACAAAGACGGCAAAATCATCAACAAACAACGATGTCTTTACAGGTTCTCGCACGGCCGACGCTATGCTATTTATGGCAATGGCAAACAGATTGACACTTAACACCGACCCTTGGGGTTTTTTCAAGAGGGTGACTGCTAGACATTTTGTCACAGACGCGATCTCGGAAAGATCTATTCGAAAAGAAATTTTGGAAGAATAGAGGGAGCTTCCCCCTTAATCCCCCGAGTGGAAGGTTCGCAGAATGCCATACCTCCAAATGGTGTCGTAGGCCTTTTTTATATCGAATAGTACGACCACAAGGTGATGTCTCAGGACAAACGATGTTAAAATTTCAGTTGACAAGGGGACGAGATGGTTCAGGGTTGACCGGTGTTCCCTGAATCCGCACTGGATTGATGAGAGCAGATTTCTGCACTCCAAAGTCCAGACGAAACGTTGATTTACCATCCGTTCTGCACTTTGAAAACTCAGCTGGTAAGAGAGAGAGAAAGAGAGAGAGAGAGAGAGGACGCTAGCTCCAGGGCAACGACGGATCCTTTTCCTCCTTTAGAACTGGGATAACTATGGCTTTTCGCCCTACAGCAAGGTGGTGTGCTCTTTCCAGATGCTGTGGTGAAGGCGGAGGAGAAATTGCATCGCCACATCAGGAAGATGCTGTAGCATTTGGAAGTGTATTTCATCGAGACCTGTGGCAGTTCTTTCACCAACGCGAGAGCAGAGCCCAACTCCGACATGGAGAAGGGGATACTGTAATCTGCAGATGATCTGCAAGAAAATTCCAACGGATGACTCTCCATCCTCCCTTTGACCAAACGAAAGTCAGGAGCGTAGTTCGCCCATCTAGACATGTGTTCATAGTGGGTGGCGAGTTACTGTCCAATCACATCAAGAGAAGTGATAATTTCTCCATTTCCATTAGGTGACCTGTCACCGTATTTGGTGAAGAGTGTCCTTATATCTTGCGAATTCTTCTTCATACCAGGCCTGGTAGCAATTGAGAGAGCAGACGTATGCTCTCCATGACGTAGTTTTGCTCTCTAAAATTGTTCTCCTAAGCCTTTGCCCTGCATCTTTTATATTCGATGAGGTTATCTACAGTTGGATGTTTGAGTTGTGCCAGTGCTTTTTTACGAGCACTGACCGCTCTAGAGCAGTCCACATTCCACCACGGGACAAAAGGGTGTCGCGGTTTACAGGTTGATTTCGGAATTGCGATAGAAGCAGCAAAGAGTATAGCGCTATTAAAATGTGCAGTCATTTCATCCACATTGTTGAAGGGACCATCTGACAAGCTAACATTATTTTGGAATGTCGACCAGTCAGCATGTTGCACGATTCATTGAGGGGAGCGAGTATAACTACGGCCAAGTTGATCGATGTGGACAATCGTAGGAAAATGGTCGCTTCCATACAGATCTAATATGGTCCACTGCATAGCAGTAGCGAGTGGAGTGTTGCAAAGGGCTACGTCAATAGCCGTGCACGAATCTTAGCTATGGCGAAATGTGTTGGTTCACCAGTGTTGAGAATCACCAGATTAGTGGTATCGATGAGGGATTTCAAAACGGCACCCCTTTGACAAGTACGGGAAGAACCCCAATGAGGGCTGTGGGCGTTTACATCACCAACAAGCAAGAAAGGTGTGGGCAATTGGTTTATTAACCCTAGGAGGTCATCGACTGACACAATTTGTCCTGAGGGGATATAGATGTTACATATAGCGAGTGTGAGGGATGGAAGAGATATATCTGCACACACACACACACACACACACACATTGTTTGAAGGTCAGTCTGAAAAGGGAACTCTGCAGAAAGCAGCACGTCATGAACCAAAATAGCAACTCCACCGTGAGCACGGAGGCCATCATCAACATCAACCCTATATGGAGTAAAACCGCGAAAGGACAGGGGGCGTGGTGGAACAAGATGCGTTTCCTGTAGACAAAAATTGAAGGAGTATAACGGGACAACAAGAGTTTTAGTTCGTCCTGTCGGAGAAAAAATCCATTAAGGCTCCATGATAAGAGAGCCACCGTTTAAGAAGTAGTTAACAGGACTTTTTCTTTTCCTTGTTCCGTTTACGCCACTTGTCGCGACGGGACATAAGGGGATCAAGTATAAGCGAAGTTCGGGTCTAAAAAATTGGTTTTATTGTCAATCTTACATGCTGGTCCCTGCTCGTGTCACACGTGCCCCCGAGTCCGTCGGCCCGGGCGTCTCCGTCACACTAAAGGCCCATTCATAATGCAATAAAAAACATAAGCATAACACATAGACATAGACATTAACACGAGCGAAGAGTTGGCGTATTCACAATGTCGAACATAAATACAGGCAAAATAAGAGTTTCTATTGGCTATGAGACGCAGCACACGAATCGACACGAATAGTTCGCCTATCGACTTCGATACTCGATTTTGAGTTAACGAACTGTGATTGGCTCATTCCTTATGTCTGACATAAGCATAAGCACAGAAGCTTGAAGCATGCAAGCTCTTAAGTTAACGTCTTACGTGTTATGCTTATACGAACGCATTGTGAATGAGTCCACTTGTAGACGTAGTCCTAACTTTTATGTTAACGCCATGCTTATGCTTATGTTTGCATTGTGAATGGGCCTTAAGGCACGCTCTTCAGTCCGCGAAGCTTGCAGGCGCAGCCAGCGGCCCCAATGACCGAGAAGGCCGCGGTCGAGAGTCCTATGCGGAGGGTCTGACACTAGCGTCCCACCCGTCCAACTGGCCCGTAAGCCGCAGTCGGGAGTCCTACTTAGTGCCCTCGCCACCGGCGGCCCACCCGTCCCACTGGTCTCCTCGACACCAGGCGCTGCCGGCGAGGAGCTCCCTCGGTGTCTGCTCCCCAACACTGCCGCTCACAACTCCCACCCATGAGCCTCGAAGGCGCTGCTTATATACTCGCTCCCGAGCCAGGGGTGGCCTGATTCATCCTCAGTGTGACGGAGACGCGCGGCTTACACTTGGGGTGGCTGTCATTCCCGGCGTGAGTTTGGACATCCCTTACAGTACAGAGTTCACGCCGGGGAGGCAATCAGCGTATGCGTCAGTACGCCCTGTGTGTCACGGCGCCCTGTGCGTCACGGCGCCCTTGTGCGTCACTGCGCTCTTCTATAGGGGATGTGTGGCGTCGTGGTAGCGAAATGACTACACAGACACGAGCTCTAGTTACAATATATATTTACAGAATATTATACAGTATTTACAGCTCTGGGGTTACGTTCGCAATCTACCTCCGCGACTCCACGCACACTGCTCCCATCTCCCGGCTAGTGCATCCTCTATCCAGACGCTTTACCGCGCCGGTGTCCTGACACCCGGTGCTACGCACTCGCAGTGTCCAAGGAATGCACTACTGCCAACGGGCCGCAGTTGCGTCCGCACGCGAGGCGATCTCTCAACGAACTTCTCTTTCCGGCCAGCTAGCTTCTGGCGATCATGTCCCCCCACCCCCTAGCTTCTCTGCCCATGCGGGTGGCTCTCGGACCATATGGCCAGCCAGCCTCCCCTGACCGCCGCGGGAGGTCAGGACCCTCTGCCCGGCCGACTTGCGTCCCGGAGTGTTAATGGCTCCCTTTTCAGTTGACAAAAGCTACTAACAGTCTTTGTGCTAGCCGACCGGATGCCCTCCCCTCTGCTCGCCCGACACTTTCTAAAGATGTTCGAAGCCCTGGCCGCCATGTGGTGACGTTACAGATGACACACCGCGCTGTCCTCCGGCCGCTGGGCTGCCCCGGCGCCCGGGCCGATAAGGCCCGCTCAGTAGGGAACCCTTTCGCAGCAATGTCGTTTTGCGACACACTGCTGTCCGAAGGGGCGAGTGTCCATCCCGGCTGAGGTTTCCTCCGAGGCAGACTCCTCCTGAGCACTGCTCGACAGGCTAAGAGATCGCTCTTAGAGCGCTCCTAGACAGAGAGTCTCTGCTGTCGGGGTAGATGATCGGAGTTTGGAAGATCGGTCAATTTCAAGCGTGTCCGGACTAGAGGGCGAGTGACATCAACCTTCTTGCGGGGCTGAGAAGTGAATTCTTGGGGCTTCGACTGAGTAGCGTTGTTGGGCAATGTTTTGTATTGGCAGGGAATTCCTTTATTCCCACCTTGCACAGGCGATATCTCTTCAGTCCACAGGAAACTGATGTGAATCTTGGTAAATGAAGTGAGCAACTGGGCGAGTAGCAGGTAAAGTCTGGCAACTCGCGATAGCTTTCACCGTCTTGGCCAGAGTACTAGAAAATGAAGTCTGAGTTCAACAGTGTTCTTCGCCCAAGTAGCGGCATTTCGCTCAGGAAAGGACACTTTCTTCGTTACTCTGATCTTTTGAATCTCCCTCTCCCTCAGATAGGTAGAGCACCTGCTGGAATTAGCTGCATGCTCTCCTTCAGAGATAGCACAGCGAAGTAAATGTACAGGGATCTATATCGTGCATGGATTTGCCGCACTTTGCGCAAACAGGGTTCTCGGACATGCACAGTTGTTGAGTATGGCCAAACCTTTTGAAGCAGCACAGGAAGGTTGGCACATACTGCCGCACAGGGAGATTATAAGAACCACAACTAATCCTCTCTGGGAGAGAAGGGAGATTGAACATCAGGATCAAAGTAGGAGTGGAGATCTCTCTCCCATACTTCTTTCTCTTGATCCTAAACACCTCCGTTACGCCCTGACTCTTAAAGAAAGATAGAAGTTCCTACTGAGTTTCAGATGCAAAATCATCGTGATTCACCACTCCCTTACATGGGTTAAGGGTAGGGTGAGTGGTCACTACCACTTGGAGGCCGGCAATCTACTTAGTCTTTGAGATCTTTTCAATTTTCTTGTCGGTGCGTGCTTTGAAGAGAATGGTACCATTCCTTTGACGCACCACCGCTGGAAGCATTCCAAACGAGTTCTCTATGGCTCGCGCGAGACGGACCGCACTGGCACTTTTAAAAGTTTTACCTTCTTTCGTGCATGCCTTCAAAAGGAAACGCTGTTTTTGGTCTATCCTCTCCTCTAAGGAAGAAGCTACGCAAATGAACCGAACGTTCCAACCGTACGTCCAAGTCAACTGTACATACTTCCTTCCGGAAGAGGGCAAGGGGTTTGTTTAAGCCTCCATAGAATTAAAGCGGATTCTTCTCCGTGCTCTCCACCCACCGTGGAGTCCAACAAAGAGACACTCCGCTGGGGTGCCAGGGTTGACACGGAGATATAGGGGGGATGTCACAGCGCTGCACCGCCGTAGATCCCCCCGCTCACCCTGAAGTTCAGTACAAGTCCTAGATATATGACTATATCTTATAACGTGGCTACCCGCAAGAAACCAACGTCAAGATGACAATCGGAACGCATACACAGACCCTCAACTCCCAGGTCATCCATTCTCTTCGACAGCGGTCGCCATGCACAGCAAACACATGCGTGTAGTGCATAGTGTGTATTCTGTGTATGCCTTCAGCATACACAGAAGGCCAGTAAGGAAGAAAAAGACAGTGAAAAAAATATACAGGCGACAACAGAGCCTTCTCTGCGTCCCCCCGTCAGGACATGGACCAACCCACCTCGACGGAATGATGAAATGAATTCTACACGTAAATTAATAATTAATTGTAATGAATAGTAGAACATAATTTATTTTTAATAGGTATTAACTGGCTCTAGCGCCCATAATATGCGTCCTAGAGCGCTGATTTTTGCAGGGGAGATTACCAGAATTCTGCTCTATTTTTGCGGTTTTGAGAAAAAATTTTTGCCATTTTCATGAAATTTACGAAATACAAAGCCTTAAATGGAAAAATGGTCTATACCATTGTAATCGCAATAAAAATTTATCCCAGGACGGTAGTTTTTTAGAAATTTCTGACATCAGTTAAATTCTCACATCTTTAAGTGGCTCTAGCGCCTTTAATATGCGTCCTAGAGCGCTGATTTTTGCATTGGAGATTACCAGAATTCTGCTCTATTTTTAAGGTTTTGAGAAAAAATTTTTGCCATTTTTATGAAATTTACGAAATACAAAGCCTTAAATGAGTCTGTGCCTGGATTCCGTAGTGTCAACATCGTTCTAGTTGCGTGTCCGCTCGGAAGTCTGTGATACGAGTGTAGTTGTGTAAAGTATCAAGTGTTATAACTATAAGGAATAACTACTGAACAAACTACAGAAATACATTCAAGTCGGCTGCGTTTGCAGCTGGCTGGTCCTATTATGTCCAATGTTGAGAACAACATAACCAAACAATCTGCCAACAGGATGTCGAAGGTAAGAAGTCATATGCAACCCCGAAGGTAATGTTCATATGCATAAGCGAACAATCTACAAAGTGATGTTTTCCCCAACCCCGAAGGTAAGAAGTCATATGCAAGCGCAGCCACAAGTGATGTTTTCCCCAACAAGGATCAAGCTATTGTATAGAATCAAAAGAAGGACTTACCATAAAAGACTATCTAAATAAGCTAGCCACAATTGTTGATTCTACGAATATTAGGTTTATATCTAGGATTTATAACAACAGAGTTTGTGTTTTTTTAAGCAGTAAGGAAATCGCTGACCATATTACAGCTAATCATAGTACTATTAATATCCAAGACCACTTGTTAACAATCAGGCCCCTAATAAGTAGACAAAAAAGAATTATCATATCAAATGTCTGTCCTATCATACCTCATGATGTAATTCAAAGAGAGCTTAACAAGAGAAACATACTAAATCACTCCAAAATTTCTTTTATCAAAGCAGGAGTTACAGAACCTGGGTTCTCACACATTATGAGTTTTAGGAGACAGGTTTTTATTGACCCAGAGGACATTAGCAAGGTTCCAGATTCAATGACCATATTTTTTGACAATACAACATATAGGATTTACTTTACAAATGACACCATGGCATGCTTCAATTGTTGACAAGCTGGTCATCTTGCCAATCAATGCCCTACCAAAACCCCCACCTTAAATGCTCACTATGCTAACCAAGAGCCAAATGAAAGTCAAGAACAGGAATCAATGATAACACAAGATGTGCCACAACCCACCTTGAAGCAAATTGAAGAGCATGATATGGTTAATAACAGTAAACTACCAACTATGAATACAAGAACTTTAACTTATGAATCTTCCTCCCAAGCTGATGATGATAACTCCACATCCAAAACTACTAATAATGACATCCCAAAACAAAGTCAAGAACTGGAGGCAATGATAACACAAGAAGTGCCACAACACACCCTGAACCAGTTAGAAGAGCATAGTATGGTTAATAACAGTAGCTTACCATTTATTAGTAAAAGAACTTTAACATCTGAATCTTCCTCTCAAGCTGATGCTGATAACTGCTATCCCAAAACTACTAATAATGACATCCCGAAACAACCAATCAAGAAAAAGAAAAAAATTAAAAATGATAAAAGTGAAAACACAATAACACAAGATGACAATCAAAGCAAAACTATCGGTGAACTAATTAAGCCTATCCAGAAGATTATTGAAGAACAACCTGATCAATTTCCACTCAATTACATACAATTTAAAAATTTCCTTGAAAACTCCTTTGGAGCTAAAAACCCTATTATAATAGCTAAAGACTATCCCTGTGACACTCAGTCTATTATCCAGATGATGACTAATACATATCCTCTCCTAACAGAAAGATCCATTAAAAACAGATTCACCAGAATTATAAACAAATTAAAAATCAGCAACCCACTTAATGAGGACTCAGAAAGTGATACTTCTGCTTCTGCTTAAATTAAATAAATAGAAATACATCTGATGGATATTCTACAATGGAATACTAATGGTTTTTACCCTCGATATGAAAGAATACAAATTTTGTGTGAGAAATATAAACCTGAAATAGTCTGTGTGCAGGAAACCAACTTCAAAGGAAATAAAACAGGTAAATTAAAAGGATTCAAGTGCTACAATAGAAATCGATCAACGTCTTCTATTGCAAGTGGGGGTGTTGCTATTTTTATCAAAAATTATATAAAAGCAAACCATATTTATATCAGCTCCGACATCGAGGCAATTGCAATTCAAATACAAGTTCCCTTTTCTTTATGTATATGCAACATATATATACCCAACAGCTATCAGTTTGAAAATAATGAAGTGAAGGATATCATAAAACAATTACCTAAGCCGTTTATTCTATTAGGTGATGTCAATTGCCACAATACCCTCTGGGGATCGTATAAAACTGACACAAGAGGCATCAATATGCAAGCTATCATAGAAGAATCTGACTTGGTATTACTAAATAACGGGCAACCCACACACTTCAATATAAGTAATGGACAGCTTAGTGCAATTGACCTCACACTCAGTTCCAACAACCTGGCCTCTAAATGCAATTGGTTTGCACTGGATGAGCCTCATGACAGTGACCACTTTCCTATTGTTACGACTATCAATGATTCTTCATGTATCTCGAATCCTCTGCAAGCGAGTATCAAGTGGAACTACTCCAAAGCCAACTGGAATAAATACCAGGAACAAATTAAAATGAAAATATCTCAAATAGATATGTTTCAAGAACACGACACTGACATCATAATCAAATCGTTTACTGATGCCATAACAACAGCAGCTAATGACTCCCTAGAAATTATCAAACCCACCAAAAGAAGAAACGTTGTACCATGGTGGAACGAAAAATGTAAAAATTCTCTTAAACAGTCCAAACATGCGTTCAATCGGTACAAAAGACATCCAACAAAGGAAAATAAAATCGAATATAAAAAATTAAGAGCTATTACAAGAAGAACAATTAAAGACAGCAAATCCAACTCCTGGATAAGTTTTGTATCCTCTATCAACGTGAATAATAACATCAAGGACTCTTGGAAAAAAATTAGTTCCATACAAGGTAATAAAAGATTTAATCAAATCCATTTTCTTCTGACTGAAAATGGCCAAGTTATTAATGAACCCGATGATATCGCAAATGAGCTGGCCAATAAATTTGCCAGCAATTCTAGCTCTCAAAATTACTCTCAAGCCTTTCAATCTTACAAAAATGAACAAGAAAGAGAACAGCCGATGGTGAACACAGAAGGATGTCTCATTCAAGAGCACCTTAACTTACCTATTTCAATGAAAGAACTTGTCACAACACTAGAAGCCTCCAAAAATTCTTCTCCCGGACCGGACAATATACCTAATATCTTGCTTAAAAATCTACCTCAGGAAGGGAAGGATATTCTATTAAAAATATACAACTATATATGGATGCAAAAGACATTCCCAAAAGTGTGGAAAACGGCTACTGTGATCTCCATTCCTAAGCCCGGAAAAGACCCAACATTAACTGGTAATTACAGGCCCATATCATTGACCTGCAACATGTGCAAGATTTTGGAAAAAATTATTAATCGTCGGCTAAGATGGTATCTCGATTACCATAAGATTATATCCAGTAATCAGTTTGGATTTCGACCAGGACACTCAACGATCTCCCACCTGGTAAGCATAGATACCTACATTCAAGAAGCATTTGCCAACAAACAACATGTCTTAGCTGTCAACCTGGACATCGAAAAGGCATACGATATGGTATGGATGCATCGAGTCCTACAGAAGCTGAGCGAAATTGGGGTTCCAGATAACATGTATCAGTTTATTAAACATTTTTCGGAAGATCGAGTCATGCAAGTGAGAGTAAATGGAACATTATCTGCAAAGAAAAGAATAGAGAACGGTGTACCTCAAGGATCCATCCTAAGTGTTACACTTTTCCTACTAGCAATAAATGATGCGGACGAAAATATCAAGCTACCAACCATAATTAGGAAATACGCCGATGATATTACTATGCTTTGCAAAGGAAGAAACATTAACTCAAGTCAAGAAATTATGCAAACTGCACTAAATTGTATTTATGAATGGTCACTCAAATCAGGGTTTAAATTTTCACCTCAGAAAACGGAGTGTATATTATTCTCAAAAAAGAACATCCATAACTTACCTACGCTTAAAATTGGTAAACAGATCCTGAGATTTGTCACCAGTATCAAAATATTAGGAATGCACTTCGACACTAAACTGACCTGGAAGTTGCACATAGTGAACACTATTAATGAATGTAAAAGGAGAATCAACATACTTAAATGCCTCGCACACAACAATTGGGGAGCTGATAGACAATTGCTATTATTAACATACAAAGCGCTTGTGAGATCCAAAATAGACTATGGTTCAATAATATACAGATCTGCTGGTAAAATTGACCTCAAAAAACTTGATACAATCCATAACTAAGGTCTCAGGATATGCACCGGATGTTTTCA